>QKQZ01049261.1:0-28422 GCA_003595255.1 Solenopsis fugax
TTTCTGACCGTAACCGAAAATAACCGAAAATAACCGATTTCATTTCGCGGGCAGTCCCTGATTTCAATATAAAATTGTTTTAAATTATATAATTTTAAAACTCAAGCGAAACTTCCTAAAATTCAAATGATAACCACGACAATTTTTTTAACTTTCATCGATCAAAATCGACTTCTGAATCTGGCGAAGAAAAACTGCAACGATTTTTAAAATTAAAAAGGTGTGACATCGAATTATTAAAAGATTTTCCCGAATTAAAAAAAGTATTCATTAAATTTAATACGGCGTTACCCAGCAGTGCATCAGTCGAAAGATTGTTTAGTATAGGTAATTCTGTACTATCACATTCAAGAGGTCATCTACAAGATAACATAATCGAGTACCAACTTTTGTTAAAAGAAAATAGTAAAAAAAGAACTGATAAAGTGTTTCAATAAACTGATTACTATATCGGTAACTGATGATTACTATTCAGTTAACTGATGAAATATCATCAGTTACTGATATAGCAATCAGTTTATTGAAACAAATAACAGTTTTTTTTTTCAAGGGACGTAACTCGTTACTTCCCATCCCTGATGAAATTATAAAATTACATTTTCAATTATGCGTATCTGACAGTGAAGACGTGTCCGGCTTTACGCGCGCCCGCGCACGGTCGCGTGAAATGCGAGCACGACGAAGATTATCAGCATCAGTTCAAGGAGAACTCCACCGTGTATCCGATCGACACCCGCTGCCAGTTCCGGTGCGACGTCGGCTATCAGCTTCGCGGCAGCAAAGTGCGCAACTGCCTACCATTGTCCCGTTGGGACGGCTTGAAAGTCACGTGTAAAGGTAAAAGGATGGGATGGTACTATCATTAGGAATATGCATCAGAAGATTAACAGAGAGTTATGTGTTAGCTGTGAAATGCGAACCTCTGCCACAAATCGTGAACGGCGATATCATCCCGGAGATTTGCACTGGCCCGGCGAAGGTGCCCTTCGCCACCAACTGCACGTTCACATGCAACGAGGGTTTCGTCCTGGAAGGACCCACTGAGAGATCGTGCACTGGACGCACGGGGATTTGGTCGCAGCGTCATAGCATCAATCAATGCGTGGGTTAATATCGAAATCAAGTTATTTGGCACGGAAACATTAATTTGTAGATTTAAATCTACACCGAATTAGATTCACATTTAATTTAATTAATTTCGAACGCAACAGATAAGACTCCACCTTCCATGGAGTGTCCGGCCGAGATCGTGGAGGAGACTGCGAAGGGACAGAATTACGCATATGTGAATTGGACGGTGCCCGAGGTGACCGACAACGCGGACGCATTGCCCAGCCTGTGGACAAAACCGCATGTCGTCTTGCCGTGGAAGGCGAAGATCGGCACGCGTGTCATCGTGTACGTGGCACGGGATGCGAGCGGCAACAAGTCCAGATGTAAATTCAAAATTAAAGTCCTCGGTAAGTCACAAGTGGTACTTGACATTTGAAAAATATGTTTAAAAAATCTATTTAAAAAAAAATAAATTGCCTAGAAGAATATGACAAGAAATGAATGTCTTCAAATGAGTCGCTTCGAATAATGTTGGCAGACAGAGAACCACCGACGATCGAGAACTGCGTCGATCCGCCAACGTTTTATAGCGATTTCGATAATGGTCTCGCAAATGTAACGTGGGACGAACCAGTTTTCTATGACAATTCGAGAATTTCCGTGCACGTCAATCAGAGTCATCAACCTGGCAAGGATCTCTTTCCAATCGGCCAGACGAAGGTCTTCTACAATGCGACTGACAAGTATGGAAATAAGGCAACTTGCGTGTTGAACATTACCGTAGAAGGTGCATATTTTTTCGTTGATGACTTGTATAGCAAAATGTATATCGCAAAATACTGCATTGTGCGATCTTTCCAGATGTGTGTAAGAGTCTGAAAGCACCCACAAATGGTCAACTAAACTGTTCTTCGTCGGACGATCAGGAAACGCGGTGCGTCGTAGTTTGCAAGGACGGTTATGACTTTGCGATCGAGCCAGCCAACTTCGATATCGTTAACGACGAGCTACTATTGAAGTGTAACTCGAGCAATCACACGTGGGAAAGTAATCATCTGCCGGAATGTTCAGGTATTTATGGTGAATTTATCAAGGAACACCAACCGTTCAGAATTTTAAACTTTAATTGATTATATTTTACGAAATTATGATTTCTTCTATTGATTAGAAACTCAAACACCAAAGACATTATCTCAGGAGGGGAACGTGATATTGGAAAGCAACGAAAGCGCGATATGCGACAATCAAACTGCTCTTCATGAAGTGAGCGTTTAGATTTATTATAAATAATACTGACTTATAGATGTATAATTTTTTTATAATATTGTTTCTTTCAGTTGAGCGAGCACGTTGCTAATAACTTGAAATTGAAACTACTGGGAATATGCGACAATGACATCGAGTGTAATTTGATCAGCTCCGATCCCACATGTGAAGATGATGAGCTTTTGTCGTCAAAGAATTTCGAGGATAACCTGATAAGAAGACGAAGGTTCGAACAAGTTCAGTCCACTAATATCTTCAGAGAAACGCTAATGCTTAAAAGATTAAAACGCATAGTTAGCTCGAGCCCCGATCCAAATAAAAATAACGTCAGGTCTAAACGGAAAAGAGATAGGATAGAGATCAAATTCAAGTTCATAGGTAAGAGCTGATTGTCAGACTCCCATTCGCGTTAGATATTATGAGCAAGAAATTTCTGCAGGTAAGATAATTGAAGAAAACTTTGAGAATCCCAAACGGGGAGTGCAGAAGCTCAGGGAGAAGATCGACGCAATGGCGCAGGTCGGAAAACTGGACTTACTTGATAACAGAACCAACCAAGAGATCGCGAGGCTCGCTCTAAATCTACACCTCGTGTTTAAGGAACCGGAAGACCTTTGCGACCCTGGAAGTGTGCTGAAGAAACACGGTTGCGGTGAGCACGAAAATTCGATTGCATAAGAATCTGCTGTTGCGTACACGTTTTACAAATACTTTCCAATAATTTTTTTTTAGTTAAATGTCTCGCGGGCACTTTTTACAATTCGTCTACCAGGACCTGTCAGCCGTGTCCGTTCGGCCAGTACCAGAACGCGACCGCTTCGTTGACATGCGTGCCTTGTCCGGAATACACTTCCACGAAGAGGATGCACGCGAAATCCTTGAAAGATTGCATTCGTAAGATTCTCAAGCCAGAAATAAGCCAGACTCGACGTAATAACACATTCCTCTTTCTTTTCTTGCAGCCGTATGTCAACCAGGGTATTATTCTCGGCGCAAACGCTACCACGAGTTGCGTCTGGGTACGGAACCTTGTTTCCTATGTGACATCGGCTTCTATCAATTAGACTATGGACAGAATGAATGTCTGTCGTGTCCGTCAAGCACGACGACGGAAAAACGCGGCTCCACTCACGTCGATGACTGCTTACCGATCCGCGACGAGGAAATAGACTGTCGGACGGATCCATGCTTAAACGACGGTCGATGTCTACAAGACGAAAGCGGTTTCGTTTGCGAGTGTCGCGAATATTATGTAGGTAGGTTGCGTGGTTACTTAATTGCAATCGTGAGATGATAGCATCGTTTCTTCTATTTTTCAACATCTTCTAAATTTCATTAATCTCAACAAATTAATTAAATTATGAAATTTTATCAATAATTTATAATCTCTTTTATTTTAGCCCAAAATAAAATTAATGTATGCTTCCGCTGCGCGCGTGCATTTTTTTTAGGCTCGAAATGCGAGGAGTTCAAGGATCCGTGTGGTTCCTCGCCGTGCTTGAACGAGGGGGTGTGCAAGACGCGACAGTATTCCGATAACTTCGTGACATACGAGTGCACGTGTAAGAGCAGTTATTGGGGTGCTAATTGCCAGGTAAGAAGGCATCTGGCAAATTAGACATTCGCAGTGAAACAAAAACAAATCCGGATTAAGAAAATGGTAAATAAATTTTCGCAGGTCTACGTGGATGAGTGTTACGTCAATCCTTGCCAGAACGGTGGAAGATGCGTGAGCACCGAGAGCGATTTCATCTGCGAATGTCAGGACGGATTTGAAGGTAGTGTCTCTCACTAATAATAATCGTTCGCGATGAGTTCTTTCTATCTACTACGTATCGTTCAGGTCAATTCTGCGAGATTCTGATGGACTACTGCGAGGAGCTCAAGCCCTGCGAGGAGGGATCCGCGTGCCGTACCGTGAACGGTACCTGGCAATGTCTCTGTAAACCCGGTTTCGTAGGCCGGCACTGCAACCTGCTACCTTGCGACTGGCTGCCGTGCCACGCGAACGCGATCTGCGTCAACGTCGAGGAGAAGAACGCGACGCGGATGAGTTATAGGTGGGTAGTTCGCTTAATTTTACACCGTGAGATCCGAAGCTTGACGTACGATCGGTTCAGGTGCGAATGCCCCGACGGATATACGGGGGAGGACTGCGCGACCAAGATCGATCGCTGCGAGAGCTCGCCTTGTCTGAACAACGGGCACTGCATCAGCCAGGTGCACGATCACCTCTGCGAATGCCCGGTTCCCTTCACAGGACGCGACTGCGAAACCGGCAAGTTCAAACTTTAATATTCTCTAGAATATTTCAAATATTAAAAAATTTTTTAAGCCTCTTTAGATAATAACTTAGATAAGAAAGCATCTATTAAAAAGTTCTGACGATCGCAGAATTGTCGTCCGACTACGTGATGCACTTTACTAAATCTGGCACGACGGATTACGTGGCCGCCAAGGGACCCGCGAGGGATCTCTTCCAGGTAAGAGTCAAGGAAAAATTGGGGGAATCGTAATGGAGGGACGTACTTTACCGAATTCACCGCTTGCAGCTGTCCGTCTGCCTGTGGTTGCAATCGATGGACACTTTCAATTACGGTACAGTATTGTCGTACGCGACAACGTTTCACGACAACGCCTTCACGCTGACGGATTACAATGGGTAATTACTCAGTGTGTATCTCGGTGAAGAATTTGCCGGCAATTCCATTTGATGCGAAAACGGAATGTCGGCACGCGTTTGATCGCGAGCGAACTTCCCTGGGTCAAATGTTGTTGCAGATTGGTCTTATACATTAACGGAGAAAAGGTTGTCACCGACGTTAAGGTCAACGATGGTACCTGGCACTTTCTGTGCGTTACTTGGGAGAGCGAGCGCGGCACCTGGCGCGTGTTCGTCGACGGAATCCTCAAAGATAGCGGCGTCGGTCTGGCCCAGAGAGCCATCGTGCGAGGTAATGACGAGCGTAATCGTCAAGAATGATTTCCTTACACTTAAAGCAAATCACCTAAAATCCTGGACATCGTCCGTCCAGCCGACGGATCATTCGTCATCGGGCAGGAGCAGGATCGCCTGGGCGGTGGCTTTTCCGAATCGGAGGCGTTCCTAGGGAGGCTCGGCTTGCTGGACATGTGGGACATTGTTTTGAACGAAAGCGACGTTACGAAACTGTGGAACAGCTGCGACAAGTACCACGGGAACCTTGTGGCCTGGGCGCAGCTGCAGCAGTACGTCCACGGCGACGTCGTGGTAATTATGTTGCATTGATTAATTAATCAAGCTACAAAACGCTCCGTCTTCTTTGGTACCGGCGATGAACCATAAGCGATGACGTCTCTTGTTTTCAGATCTTAGCCAGCCCATTTTGTCATGGCTGCCCTTTGCCCGTGGTACCCTCCAAAGGTAACATTAAAGTGAGCGAGGATCTCTCCGAGGTAACATACTACTGCGACAATGGATACTTAATTCGATTTGATGGTGAAGAACACCGGTCCCTCAAAAGGAAATGTCTTAAGTACGGTCAGTGGGAGGGACACGATACGCCGAGTTGCACAAGTAAGTTCTGGTTCTCCTGCGATCATGTTACAGCGCAAAGAAGAAGAACTTCAATCGTTAACTAATATATATTATATATGCGATTTGATCACGATACCAACGATTTTTGTTTCTATGTTCGAAGAAATAAAATGCGGTTTCCCGGGACACATTCCCCGCGGACGTATTCACGGAGAATCGTATTCGTTCGAGGACGAGGTATACTACTCCTGCGCCGAGGGCTATGAGCTCCACGGAAATCCTCATCGCATCTGCAATTCCGATGGCAATTGGCTCGGGCTAGCTCCGATCTGCATAGGTAACAAGCTTTATCGGGATTAAAATAGCGTCGCTGTTAAGCGTGAGAATAAAAATGCGGCTGATACGCGAGTCAAAGGGTTCAACGACCTTAACGACCAAATTTGCGTCTTTCGACAGGGATTACGTGCAAGAATCTACTCGCTCCGGAAAACGGAGATATAGAATATATACTAGAGGAGAACGAGAGAGATGACGTTACGATATTGCAGGTACACATTCTTGTCCTTAACTAGAGAACGTCACGATATATAAACGTCCTACATTCTCAAGGAGAATGTTTAATTATTTTCCAGGCTGGTCAGCAGCTAGAGTTCAAGTGCAATCCCGGATATCGTTTAACAGGAGAGAGGTACTTGACCTGTCTGGAGACTGGCGTGTGGGATCACAAGAGGCCGTCTTGCATTCCCTACGGATGTCCTCCACCAAGACAGTGAGTCTTAAAGAGTACTTGACTCAGATATGACTTGAAAGTCGTCTATCTTATTAAGTAAAACTAAAATTCGAATTTGAAATTAAAAATACTAAGTTTCGATAGTTTCGTTTAACGACCATGTGAGAATTAAGTTCTAATTTGCGTCGAACGTAGAATCGAGCACGGCTACATCGTTTTTTCGAGTTCCGGCATGTCCGACCGAACAACTTCCGTTCGCGATTCTGAGGGAAGCACGATCGATGATCCCTCCGAGAGAACGTATCGCTTCGACGACATCGTCGGATTCACCTGTCATCGCGGCTATAAGTTTCGCGGGAATCACAATCTGCTGACAGAATTCAAGCTGCAATGTTCCACGAACGGCACCTGGACGGGCTTCGTTCCCGACTGCGTCCCGCGCACGTGTCCCTGGCCGGACCGCGTGGCAGACGCGAGACTCTTCCTCAGGAAACAAGACAACAGCATGGTCGAGATTCCGGAAGGAGACACAACCTTGGGGCCTGATCGAAGAAGAACAAGGAGGAACGAGGAGAGCGATGAAATTTCCCCGGAAACATTCGTTTCCGGCACGGAAATCATCGTCGTCTGCGAACCGGAATACGAACTAATCGGGGACCGGGTCAGAACGTGCACCGAGGAGGAGAGATGGTCCTCGACCTTCGCCTCTTGTGAGTCGCGTAATTGTTCCGTTGAGAATCATCCAATTTTTATATTTTTCAAGAGAACGGGGAATGAAACCACCTTGGAGAACACGAATGTGCTTGAATCAGACGAGAAATGGTACGGCATGGGAAACGTTACACGCGCATACAAAGACTTCGACATTTTCGTCGAGGGAAACAGTTACGGGCGACGAATAATCTTAACATGCCGAAATGGCGCGCGGATGAACAAGTTGATCGCCAACGAGACGATCTCAAATATAACATGGACGTGCAACAAGATGGCAAAATGGGAAGTGTCGAATTCGTTGCTGAAAGAGCCTATGCTCGAACAGCTGCTGAACGATTCGACAAAAATCTGCGATAGATCGTGTGCACCTCCACAAGTAAGTTTTCTGAATACGTCAATGGATATAAATATTACCGAGAGAAAAAATATCTTACAATAAAAAAATTTTACTTTAAAAGTAAATATTTTTACTTAAACAAACAAATGCTTGCATCAAAATATATAGTTTTAAGAAAATGTTTTTTTTTTTCATTAAAAAAATTTTTTTAGTGTAGGAAAGAATAAAATAAAATTCAGTGTATTGCAAGCTACAAATAATATAAAAAATAAAGGATGAGATATTTTCTTTACGTGATTTTTTTAAAATTTCGTTTGCTAGAATTCTAATTAATTTCAGATACCAGAATACGGGTACATTGATCACGGCAACAATACTGATGACGTTAACGATCGCAGGCCGATCGATAGTGTCATAGTGTACAAATGCCGTCACGGATACGTTCTCGAGGGTGACGAACGATCTGTTTGTTTATCGGATGCTAAGTGGTCCGCTTTGCCTTCCTGCAAACGTACGTCTTTTCTCTTCTACGTTGCTTACGGAAATTGTCAGATATTTTAAATTAAATGTTGAACGTTTTTTCAGCTATGGTGTGCGGAAAACCGCCGGTTCTCGCTAACGCGATACTGAAGAGTGATGCTGGCGGAACTCAAAATTACACTTTTGGCAATATGATCTCTTATCAATGCGTTCCGGGCTACCGCGTATTCGGGCAAGCGAGTTTAAGATGCTTAGGAAGCGGAAAGTGGTCCAGATTGAATGGCAGATGTTCGAGTGCGTAAATGTTAAAAATAATCTGCAAATCAATTGATTTCATTATTACGTGACATTAAATCTATTTAAATTGCATCGCAATCGCTTGCAGAAATATCGTGCGGCAAACCACAGGTCCAGAACGGAATCGCGCTCTATGGCCATTCGTATTTATTTCAAGATCAATTGACATACGTGTGTCCTGACGGTAAGAAACGAGGAATAATTACGTGTCGAGTTGACGGGACGTGGAACGAGTTGCCGAGATGTGACGGAAGTGTAAGTATGTAATTCAGGATTTAGCACAACGCCTCGTAAAGAGGGGAAACAATATTTCCACTTTTGTAACAACACACACTGCTTTATTTCTTTCTGACCTCTTGTATCAAGACTCACGAATGTAATATAGAAAACGTAATTACGCAGTCTTATCACGAAATAAATAATTCAGTTTGAAATTTCCGGAATAGTACACTCGGATATGCGACAATACCTTATCTACAATGATTTATGCGTGATTTATCGCGATCTTTAATTTTAGGATATTGTACTTCGAGTACTTTTATAATCTCTTTTTTTCTCTATTTCTTTTTACTGGAAAAATTGGTGTATATTGATACAAATAATTCTTATCTCAAAAATTGGCATTGTTAAGCCCGCATGTTCAAGTACTTCAAGTAAGACAGTTCATCGATACTGGCCGTGAGAGATACTCCATAAGGTTAATTGTACATTTTGTTTCGTGCGTAACGGATAATGTAAAAGAATTTCCTTAATAGCATACAACGGTGTGGATAAAGTACCTCTTACACATATCGCTTGACACCGTACAATGCGTTTTGGTACAAAGTATCGTTCAGACATACCGTACAAACGTATTTGCGTATTACTACACTACCTGAGGAAGAGCAATGAAGACAAATACCGTGTGAAAATAAAATTTCTCGCATATAAATGCCGTATATTAATTTATACCTAATGTTGCCGTCATAAAAATGGAGCATCTTCAATAAAATAGATTCATTATTAGCATGGCTATCTCAGGGGAAAAAAATCAGATTACTCTAATGTATCAATTCATCGGAATTATTGAGATATAAAAACGTTGCGTAACAAAATTTTCACTTGCTCATTATCGTTTGTCACATGCTAATCTTCGCTTTAATCTCTACTCCATTTAATGAAAACTAAATTCTTAGTTCAAAAGACTGTCATTTAAGATCAACTTACTTTTAGAACGAAGCTATACGCGAATCGTATAGACACGGATAAATACATATCCTAAATGCTGTAAACAATTCCTCCGTAAATTGAAGAAACAGAAACTTTAGCCATCCTAAATGTAATTGCTTGTCTAAATCGAAGACAATCCTTCAGAGCTCCATCTTCGAGCTGCTGCTAAAGTACTTGGGTTTGAGCTCTTCGATCCGTTTGATAAAGTCCGACTTCTCTATGCATCCTTCACACGTCTCTTCCCAATCGTTTAAGATCTTCTTTAAGTCACGCACTTTCAGCTTCTTTAGATTCACGGTATTGAGATCGATTTGTTTTTCTGAAACAGAAATAGCAACATCAGAATAGTAAAGTATGCATTTGAAACAAAATTGAGAACGCGCAAACGTTATATCGTACCGAATCTCAAATCGCATATTTGAGCATCTCGCTTCTTTAACTTCTCGCATATTTTGTCTGCTGGCATAGACCATGACAGCGGTTTACTGAGCTCGCCTAAGATACCAGTGGCAGATTCTTCTAACCCTCCTAAATAATAGCACTGAAAGCACATATACAATAGTTATTATTTATTTGTCACAATTATTTTGACCAGGAAAGGAAAATATTTATATTTATTTTATACACAAGTTTATACTTACAAATCTATTTTCTTTTGATTTAGTGCCCTTACAGAATTCTCGAAACTTTACTTCAATTTTCTTGGTGTCACTTTTAATGTCTGGTGTTAATGTTTGACTAAATTTGTCCACAACAGCAACGCATACTGTAAAAATAAGGACCACCATGAAAGCTGTAATACAAACTCAAATATAAAGACAAAGAAAAGACCAAGTTAGAGAGATTCTCACCTTCGCAGTCACCTTCTTTCAACGCCGTAACGGCGCACACGATTCCGAGGAATGCGGAAAGTATTAACGACACTGAGGTATTCATTCTTCTGTTCTATTGTGTTTTCTGTTAACAACATTATTAAACCCTTAAAATGAGCTATAATAAATATTCATACAAGTTACTTAGTTATTACAGAATTATCCAAATCAAAGAATTTGATACAAAATATATTTAATACAAAATATTAAATATATTTAGCTCTCACAAAAGGAAATAAAAAAAGAGTAATTCCTCGCAACGTTATAAATTTTCATAATGTCCATTTCTTCCAAGTAGATTAATTTTAATTTAACCTACATTTTATCCTTTTCTTATTCTTAGAAATAGAAAAAGATAGAAAGTAAGTTAATCCCAGATTAAATTTAATTAACTACATTAGTATAAATAGACACATAAAGGCAACTTGAAGTAATCAAAGTTTGATCAAAGTCACCCTAATGTAACGAAATTCCTGTTACTCCGAGGCGTCCTCGGGATGAGGCGCTGCGGGAAACGTTCCAAGGTTACTCCAACTTCGGGAGACTCTCGTGTGCGACTCTGTAGATAGTGGTCGCAAACGAGAACGAAGGGAATCGCAAGATCGCGCGCGATAAAAAAAAAAACACGAGGTGTCGAATGTTGACACACAATGGACTTAGGTTATTCCGCGCGAGCGGGCTGAGTCGCGTATCACGTACCGTTGCGGTCGGCGTATCCCCAATGCGAGGCCTTTGTCGTTCGGCAGATCGGCGATGCGCGGTCACTTTAATTCATCCACACGCCTGAATCACCCTGAACGATATGCCCTGCGATACCTCCACCGCCGATCGCTACCGCGCTTCTCGCGACTGTTCGCGACACGTTGGATTCTGTCAAAAACCCGGAATCCCAGCTGGCGCACGCCGATTGGTCGTGACGTCATTTAGTCATCGTGGGCCGCGCGCGCCACGCGATCGAGTCGGATTGACCGACCGCGCTCTCGCGAACCGAAGAGAGGAATGGAGAGGAAGAGAGAGGTTCGTGCACCGCGTCCGTACCTTCCGCACTCGGAATGAAACAGCCATACGACTGGACCGGCTGGAAGCAGAGGACGAACGGTACGGAGAGTTCAGCTACGTGGGACAAACCACCTACGGGAACCGTCGCGGAGCAGTGGCTCTGTTTACCTTACGATCGCCATGTCCGTTACTCCAACAAAGTTCCGTAGATATTCGTACCGAGAAAAACGCAGATTTGTCACTTGGAACGTAGAGCACGAAAGGAAAGTACCTTCTCCACGACTCCCATGGGTAACCGATGACGTAAAGTGACGGGTTATCGTCCCTCCGACGAGCTGGTTATTCGTCGCCACGCGGATGAACCGATCGTAAGTCCGGCTAACCTCTTTCGGGACGTCACGGAGAAGCGACCGATCAGGTAATATTCGTTGTTAAAAACCTCGCGCGCTTCTTTGTTTATACGCGAGCCTTTGTTTATACGCGTAATTGAAAAGGAAGGAAAGGACAGAGGACGTGTGTTGCAGGCGTGATGGCGCCACGCAGGGAGGCGAGACCTAACCTCAATGCCGGCAGATCCTCGAGGAGGAGCAACAAGAGCTGGCTGGATAATTATCTGGAATGGCGGCAGCTCGTCGCCATCCTCACCGACCCGAAGAAACTGTCATTGAACATGAAACTGTTCATCGTCCTGGAGATCGTTCTGAATGTGGTGGTCATTCAGACTGTGCCATACACCGAGATCGATTGGAGGGCCTACATGCAGGAAGTCGAGGGATTTCTGAACGGCACGTCGGACTACTCGAAGCTACGGGGTGACACTGGGCCGCTGGTTTACCCCGCCGGTTTTGTTTACGTCTTCTCCGGCCTCTACTACATAACCTCACGCGGCGCCAATGTGAAAATAGCGCAGTACTTGTTCGCGGCGCTCTACGTGATCATGCTGACGCTGGTCTTCCGGATTTACGCGCGGACCAAAAAGGTGCCGCCCTATGTCCTTATCCTGATGTGCTTCACCTCCTACAGAATACATTCGATATTCATTTTGAGACTCTTCAACGATCCAGTGGCGATGATACTGTTGTACGCGTCCATCAATGCGTTCCTGGACAATCGCTGGTACCTGGGTAGCGCGTTGTACAGCCTTGCCGTGTCCGTCAAGATGAACATCCTGCTGTTTGCTCCGGCGCTTCTTGTCGCTTACCTGTGCACACTAGGAACGTTCAAAACATTGATACACTTGTGTGTCTGCGCGTCAATACAGCTGATCCTCGGTCTTCCGTTCTTGCTGGAGAATCCGCTCGCCTATGTGAAGGGCGCTTTCAACCTGGGCAGAGTCTTCGAGTTCAGGTGGACTGTAAACTGGAGGTTTTTACCCGAAGAGGTATTTGTTCATCCGTACCTGCACATTTCCCTGTTACTGCTGCATATGCTGACGCTGCTGTACTGCGCGCCCGTTTGGATCACCTACATGAAGTCGTACACGAAATTGAAGCACGTGGGGAAGGAACTGAAGCCTCAGCTTCGTAAGAAAGAAAAAGTGGACATGTCTACCGTAAGTCAGTTATTCGTTTATCCCCTTTTCGTCGCGAATTTCATCGGCATTGTGTTCAGCAGATCGTTGCACTATCAATTCTACGTGTGGTACTATCATACGTTACCATACATCGCATGGTGCACTGACTACAAGACTATCCTTAGACTGACTATCTTAGGTGTGATAGAATTGTGCTGGAACACGTATCCGAGCACGGTGTTTAGTAGCGCGGCGTTGCATCTATGCCACATAATTTTATTATATGGCATTCTTAAAAATAGACCGAATAGCGCGAAGGAGAAATGAGGAGTGCGCACATGTACGACACATTTCTATCCCAATTGTATATTCCTACGTAATCTATTAAATACATAGAGCAATGTATCTTTCCATCGATGTTACTTAACGTCTACCGTCTCGATACGTATGAGGTACGTATATGTATTTATTTATCCGCGGTTTTATTATTTGCATTTAGGATTGTTCAAGGCTATATCGGCAAACAAACGAATACGTATGTATATGTAAAATATGCGTTTTATATAAGAACAGAATAAACTGTAGCGTGTTACATTATGTTTTCAAACGTATTCTCGGTGTCACGAGTGTTCTCCACATTCCACTTTACAGAAATGTTAGAAACTCGTAAGCGAAACGATTTGCTTCTTTTCTTGCTGAATTTCTTGTCTCGTTTCTTTCCAATTTAAAAAGAAAAAAAAAATGGAAGTATGACTTGCAAAAAGTCCTACTTCCAAAAGAAACAGATACTGTTAGAAATAAGTTAGTTTTTTCTTGCATGATTATTTTGCTATTGCATATAAAATTGTTATTTGTAAGTAATATTAGACCTTGACGTTAAAAGTTATTTCTATATTTTATCCTAATCAGTAAAATTGTATTGAAAATGTGCCATTATAATTTATAATGGAATGATATATATACAGCCATATGCAAAAGTATTAGGCCTTATAATTTTTATGTTATTCTAAATTGTGATAGAGGCAGGCAAAAATAAAACTGTATATACTTTTAAGTAGTCAAAAAATATTGACTATTTAAAAGTATATACAGTTTTATTTTTGCCTGCCTCTATCACAATTTAGAATAACATGAAAATTATAAGGCCTAATACTTTTGCACATGGCTGTATATATATCATTCCATTATAAATTATAATGGCACATTTTCAATACAATTTTACTGATTAGGATAAAATATAGAAATAACTTTTAACGTCAAGGTCTAATATTACTTACAAATAACAATTTTATATGCAANTAATTTTATATGCAATAGCAAAATAATCATGCAAGAAAAAACTAATTTATTTCATAATTTAGATAAACTTGAAAATTATAGGGTACCTAATACTGTTGCACACGGCTATATATCATTATAATTATAAATTATAATGACATACGTATTTGAATTGCAGTTTTACTATGATTAGGATAATATATAAAAAAGCTTCTGTTAACATCTAATTTTACTTGCAAATACATATATAGTAATGGAAAAATGTATGACATACAGGAAGAAGCTAAAAAACGAAAATAATTGCGCAATTACGGTGGTACCATTTTCAATTCTATCCTTGTACTTTTTAAATCTGAATCAATGAAATCTTATTCTGATTTGCAGTGTTGTTTACAACTGTGATCATAAGTGACTATCTACCGCCTTTCAATGATGCCGCTTAAGAGGGGGGTACTCTCACTGAATCGAAATCAGTGTACTATCACTGAAAAACAGTGCGTATATCATTGATTGATGTAGTTACAAGTAATAACACTGAAATCAGACTATTCACTGTCATTCGATGAATAATATACTGATTCCAATTTAGAGAGTAACGTAACAAAAACCTGAAGCGTAATTGTCCAAAGGCTTCTGTGAAATTCAAGGCAGATATATTATACTAATACTTATCAAATGGCAAGTTTTGATGGATTATTTCGTTAGAAATGGATAGAATATCGCTTTCCCCAGGATGTACATAAAACATCATTCTCATTCTACGGGAAAACGCGGAAGTGACTTGTTAACCAAGTAGCACGTCCAGCGCGCGTTTTTCCTGAGCATTATCTGCGCCTATAAAAACGGGAGTACATCGCACAATCGATATCGCACGAACGATCGAAGAAATCGCGCAGGGTTTACAAAAGGAGGCCGCTCGCCGTGCTGGACGAAGTGTGTCAAAGAGAGAATCGTCTTCTTTCATCGGCGGCGTCAGTGTGATGATCCCCACTGCTTTCACATTCAACGATGAGTCTTTAATTTGCTCACGTGGATGAAGGTATTTGCTAACGTGGATGAAGGTACTATCTTCCTCTCCGGCGGGTGGAACGTCTAGTCAAGCCAGAAATGTGGCCTCTAGCCTTGACATTGCGCGCGCGCGCGCGCGAGCGAGTGAGCGAGCGTCGCTGATATCCCCCTAATTCCCGAAGCAAAACATCGATCGCGAGCGCTTTCGCAACGCAGTGGAACGCCGGCAGCCATCAAGGCAAGTAACCCTGAAGTCGTCCGAGTTACTGCCCTTCCGAACAACAGTGTCTCAAGGTTGGCGTTTTATTTTTGTTAAGTTGCGTTTTGCCCAGTTTTGCCATCCAACCGGACTCCGACCTTGCCTTTTAAGAATTGCCTTTGAGATAAGTGTGTATATATATATATAACGTGATTATCGTTATCAATAGCAGTCACGCCACGCGCACGTTAGTTGACGTTGAGCTCCGAGAGACGGGAATACAACCCCGGAGTAAAGGACGGAGTTGACTATTCATCGTCGGATGATCGGGAGATCCGGAAGAAGAGTCGATTGACAGTAAAGGTCGAGTTCAGGTGAGAAAGTGAGAAAGTGTCCTGGCACAATAGCCTCGCGCATTCAAGTATGAAATACGGTGGAGAAAGCCGTATTGCTATGGAATTCTCTGTAATTTACGGTCAGGTGATTCTACCTGTTGAATTAATTGCTGGTTTTTTAAATTTTGCACCATGTATGAGAATAGTCTTTCAAGCTGAATTAAATTAGCAACGACAGTGAGACAATTTCAATTCATGCAAGGAAAGAACGGTTTTTGCTAAAGTGTCTGAAAATTTAGCTGGACACAGAAGAGATTTGAAAGTAATTTTGTTACATCATCAAAATAATTGTGAATAAAGTTAATTATTAAACACAATTTTCTAGTTTGTCAACTAAATTCTAATTATCACATCAAAATAATTATGCAGAACGTTTAAGCTGATAATTAGAATATCAAAATATTTTTTTGCTGCTTTGTTGTTCATCATGCTTGAGTGTCCACGGAGGCATTCGGGTGATATTTTCGAATACACGATCTAGTATGTATAAAGAAGCATGTAACTAAAAAGAAAATTAAAAGACTAAGCAGACACGCTGAACAAATGCTTATAAAAAAAATGATTGATCGTGTGATTGATATATCTTTTTATAAATACATAGAAAGAACAATTTTACTGTAGTATCTAAAACTTAGATTCTTTAGCTAGATACAAATTAAAAAAATTATTTTATGTTGGACTATCAAAATAAAAGTTTTGACATTCTAACAACCAATTTAAATATTCAATATCAATTTTTTAATAGTTCACAATTATTTTCAGATTTGTATTTCAGCAAAATTGTCCTTTCCGTGTAGGAATCACGGAATATTAATTACATAAACGAGTTTGTCTATCACCTATACTACACAATTATTGTGATAATTCGACAAAATTATTTTCAGATCCGCATTCTTTCCATGTAGGCAATATCTTTTCGGTTAATGCGCAGACTATGTTAAAACGCATTAAAATTTGCATATTTTTCCCTGATAAACTTGAACGTGCGAATTTATTTAAATATTTGCCTAGCTTATTTATTCTCAATATTATGAATTATTAATACTGCTGAGGAAGACTGAATAAGTCGAAACATTTAGCTTATTTAACGGAAATAATTTAAAACGTATATCTTCTTTTCGTTCTTATCGATCTTCCGCTCTTTGTATTATTTACAAAAAAACAAGCAATTGAGCGTGCTAGTCGTAAAATTTCTTTGCAAAACACGCATTATATCTACGTAATATAATAATCATTGTTGTGCCGCAATAAGAAAATTTCAATGGGACTTTGTCCCTAACGCTCTGATTTTTTTTATCACAACAATTGACGAAATAGAGATTTGATAATGTAATGAATGAATAATTTATGTTAATCGTTGTATTGTGTAATAACCGTGTACTACTTTCTGCATTTTGTGCTTATCACTTCGTTGTCGGTATTTCGATGTAGCACCTGCGTTTCAACGTATAACAGGTACGTGACAGAAGCAATTTAAAAAATAAAAATAAATGAAAAAGAAATGATTTGAATCATTTTGTACGTGTCAAATCAGAAAGATCTCGTACGAAGAAGCATGTGTTAAAAAAAATTTTAAAGAATAAGCAGAAACGCTGAACACTTTTGAATACTTATAGAAAAATGATTCACTATGTGTGACTAAATTTATCTTTCCATAAATAAAATCACAGAATATTAATATAAGCGAATTTATTTATCTCTTGACAGGAAATATATTTTGAATGAATGCTTACAAAAAAATCAGCATGCGTTTAATCTTTTCATAAATATCACGGAATATTAATTACATAAGCGAGTTTTTCTATCGTCTGACAGGAAATGTATTACATAAGATCATGAAAAAACAGAAAAATCTCATAGAATAATATGCTTCAGACCAATTTGAGATAATTCTGAAAATAAAGAAAACTTAAAGATTAAGGAGATATGATCGAAAGATCAAAATGCTTCAATTTTCCGTTTAAAAATTATATAAAATATTAATTAAAATGACGAAACGTGGCATTTTATGACAAACATATCGAACGACTGATACATCAGATTACGTTAGTTTTAAAAATGCTTAATTCACAATATTCATAAAAATATTATATATAATTAATAGAGCTAAACTTTTTTGCGTGTCCTTGCAAAAATTGTAAATTTTTTCGTAAACGTAAAGTAAAAGGTTGATGAAGGTATGCTTGTAAATTAAAGATGACTTTTGATGAAATTAAAGAAATATAACGGAAAATTTAGTAACATTGTTGAAAAAATAATTTAAAAAAGTGTCACCAAGATATTAATGGAAAATTAAGTTGTTACGATTTCAGATGCAGACATTGAAATACGCGATGATTTGCGGTGCATTGAAATGCCTGGTTGAAACATTCATCGGTTAGTTATATATCTGAATGCATAGTCATGTCCGACGTTTTTAATGACAATTAAAAATATGCACATACATTATGTAAAAGCTTCTTAATAATTATCAAAAAACAATTCATTAATTTTATTGTGCAGTTAAAATTAATAGTGATCTTATGGAATTTAAATATGTGCTAAAATTTTTCAACAATTTTTATGTTTTCTCAATAATGTTATATAAATCACTTTTTGTTGAGATTTGTATCGACCATAAGATGGTAATTATAGGTGAATGTTATATAATCATCAGATTTTTCCTAAGGTATGGCAAGGTAATAAAAAAATATGACTGACAGTGAAGATACCAATGCGATAACGACTGACCATATTGTCTATAATGACACAAGGTCAACTCATTATCGATTTAAAAACCAAACCAATAATGACTGGCAAGCAAACCTGTTGATATCGTGAAACAATCATCAAAAGACAATCAGACATTCAGACTTATATCCAAATTTGACTTGTTAATTGAAGTAATCTAATTTATGATATTTTTTTTAATCGCTACCTTGAGAAACAGGTTGTTAATCGTTTCGTTGTTCGGCCACGTTTAAATTAAGTAAATATGAAGATCGAGCGGATCGATATTGTAACCCGTAATCTGTTGAATTTTAGAATGGCGCTAAGCTGGTTGGAGACGATATTTCTGATGATACTAGCGTTCGTCGCCTTGAGGACTCTCGTGAACATTGGGATTCTAGTGTGGAAAAAATTGATAGCTCCGAAACTGGGATTTTCAATCGATTTGCGAACGCAGGGGAAATGGGCTGTAGTAACTGGTGCAACGGATGGCCTCGGAAAGGCATATGCCAAGGCGCTTGCCGAGCAGGGTATAAACATTGTCTTGGTCTCACGTTCTTTGTCTAAACTGAAGGACGTAGCTGCCGAGATCGAGCAAAAATATAACGTGGAAACTCGCGTCGTTGAAGCTGATTTAACCGAAGGTCAGGTTGTCTACTCCGAAATCGGCAAAGCGATTCAGGACTTGGAGGTAACAGATATAATTTATTGTATATCTCGAACAAATTGAACAATATTTCTCGCAGAGAAACCTAAACAAAGAGGAAGTCGCTCTTTAGGAGAAATGCAAAAAAACCAAGCATTTTTTTCTCTTGAAAATTCCTCTTAAAAGATACTTCCTTCTAGTGATGAAGAGAGAAAGTGGTAAAGAGCGGAAAAAATAAATAGAAGATATTTTCCAATAGGTCGGTGTCCTTGTCAATAATGCCGGCGCGAGTTACGATCATCCAGAAATGTTTACGCAAGTGTCGGAGGAGGTGATCGCTAGAATACTGCAACTCAACGTGGCCGGGGTGACCGGGGTTGCGAGAGCGGTGTTACCTGGCATGATGGAACGAGGGAAAGGGGTGATTATCAACGTAAGTTCGACGTCCGCGGCTATTCCCAGCCCATACCTATCAGTTTATGCCGCCAGTAAAGCGTATATCGACAAGCTCAGCGCTGACTTGGCTACGGAAGCTGCGCCAAGGGGTGTCACAGTTCAATGCGTTCTACCCGGCCCGGTCGCCACGAAGATGTCCAAGATCAAGTAAAAATCTCTTCTACATAACGAACTCGTAGTTGCAAATTCAAATACACACATACATAAAAATATCAATTATACTACTAAGAAAAGCGATTACACAATTTATTTTTTTCGTTTAATAAATAATGTTTATCTTTAACAAAGAATATTTTCTTGATAATTGTCTTAAAATATACATCACAAATTGAAAAAAAATTTATTATCGTACTATTATATTCAAAAGAATTTATAATCTTTCTCAATATTTATTAATATTCTTAAAAAGAATATCATAAAATTGAAGAAAAGTCGAGATAATAAATCGAATTTTTTTAACTTGATATTCTTGATTGAAGTATTTATTATTAGGAATACTTTAGAATATATTTTGAATCAATTTGATGTTTTTGATGATGATAAACTCATGATTTGCAAAAATATACAAATTTATGAACATTTGAAATAAATAATAATTACTTAATTCAAGTAATTTATAGTACATATTTTTTTGTGTGCATAGAAGTTTATATTAAATAAATATTATTTGCTTCAAGTAAATGATGCATTTTAAGATTATCAAGAAAATATTCCTTATCTCTAAATCTGAATCAGTAGTAACGATTCACTGGTTTTCAGTGATTCTGACTAAGAAGGGGATATTCTTACTGACCGGAATCTGTGTATTGTAATGAAAAACAGTGCACACATCACTGATTGATATACATATAAGTATAGCACTGAAATCAGACTATTCACTGTCTTTTAGTGAATAATACATTTATTTCGATTTAAAGAGTTAGAAAGATAACCGTTACTTTAAAAAGAAAACTAAAATTGAGCAATCGGCTTTTCTTAGCACGAGAATAATATTGAATTATTACAGAAGAATTTTTTTAAATAAAACAAAAAAAAACAGAATAAACTTGTGTAACAACCCAGTACTTTTCTGCGTGCAGAATTTGGAATTGATCTCTGAGCATTGACATGCTTTATATATATTTTTCTTTTTTTTTTTCTAGGAAAGCAACGTGGATGGCGCCTACCCCGGAGAAGTTCGTCCAGTCGTCGCTGAAAACGATCGGCATTGAATTGCGTACAACCGGATATTCACCGCATTCCGTGATCATCGGCGTCATGAATGCGCTGCGCTACATATCGGAAACAGGCGCGGTGTGGCTGGTAGCGAAGACAATGCTCAACTTAAGAGGACGAGCCCTCCGACGAAAGAAGATGAAAACTCCCGTGGACGTGTGGGACTCCTCGCAAGGGGACACTGTCTCTAGTTGATTCGCGCGTTTTTGTAACGTCGTTTTTGCGCGGTGTCATTAGTCGTCAAGTTACATTTTGTTATCGACTTTGCATTAGATTTTTTCATCGACATTTCTTCACATCCGAGATATCTATTTCTGAAAGGTGTTTTCTCAAAGATGAATGATTTCGCAGTTTTTCCTATTATTCACGCAACAAATTCATAATACTTTACAATGAAAGAAAAGAAGACAAAAAAATAAGGATCCATTGAAATACAATAATGCCGATTCATTCTCGTTAAGTTGTTGCAAGTCTGTTATAAATAAAATATTCATTTTTTATGTAAGACTAATGATAACGTTGAACGTGTCACTGTAATCTTTGAGACAACATATATTTTGTACATTGTACCCTGCATATCTGCAGTGTTTGCGATAATAAAATAATTATAACCGACATGGTTTCAATTAATATAATGCGCACCGGGAAACTTCACGCGATTCGAGTGCAGATGCTTCTCTTTTAATCGCATTAAAATATTGAAACCTTGTAGAGGTATGGAAAACATGATTACATAACAATGAAACAATTATGAATAATCAACATTTTTTCTATTAATACATGCCGTGGAATTTTACGCGATTCGAATACAAAGCCTCTCTTTTAATCGCTAGAAACTGGAAATATCGAAACCTTGTAGAGGTATAAAAAAACAAAGTTGTAAATCTTCAACATTATTACGGCAGGAATCGTCGGATCGTTCGCTAAACGGCTCACAAATCTCTGTTAAATCTTAAGATTCGTAATGCATATAAATAATAGATAAATTGTCGTATAATAGATAAAATGTCGTGTAAGAAAGGAAAAAGCAGTCGAGTATTTAAAAGCGCATTTACTTTCTTATCTCAGAACATTCCTGATTCTGATAGCAGATAAAATGAATCGTCGACTTTGAACTTTGCATTTGGATTTGGTGTTCACTTGAAATTTTCCCTCGCGATCATCACGTGATCACCCATGCAAAACAATAATAATGGCGCGTCTGGTTCTGTAAGGCTCGTTCTTTTCGCTGTGCTTTTTGCATCCCTCTTGTCTTGTTCTCCTTTTTCCTTCTCGCCCTAATGCGAAGCTTGCGTTTCGTTCTAAGCTACAAGCGTACAGAAATTTGCGTAAGTAAAAATGATGTATGTATTTGAGATTCGTCAAGAAATTTAGACCGCTCGAAAAGCGCGCGATCCATTTTTATGTATAATTTATCTCGAGTAACAATATTTTGCTTTTATAGAGCATCTCTCTAAAGCAACCTTGACTAAATTGCGAATAATCGACGATTGATCCAACTGGTTGCAAGAGAGAGAGAGAGAGAGAAAGAAAGAGATTTCCACAATCTTACGATTAAACAATATTAATTTTAATCATTAATAAGATGTAAAGACGTTAATTTAATTCGATACATTAGTGTCTAATAAGTTATTTAACTTAACAAGCTAATCACCGATTAGATTAATTGCTTAATCATCCTGAGTTTAATCATCTTTGACCTTGCTCAAGGAAAAAAAAATTCTTTTCGAATGATTAATCCATTCTTTTTCTCTCTTTATCTATCTACCTATTTCTCCCTTTGTCTCCTCGTCTCGCATGCGCAAATCGAATCGCGCATCTCGTCTCATCTCACGCGCGCCGAAGCAATATGGCCGTCTACACTCGCACGTTTCACAATTGAGCACTCGTGGATCTGCGTGGATCTACACGATACGAGCGAAGAGTAAGCGTTGATCAAAGGTTCAGAGTCGAATTCAACCGTGTCGCAGGCGGATACCTGGTGGAAAGTCGATCGTGCGAGCGCAAGCGAAGCGAGACGAAAGCGGCGCGCGCCAGGTCCACGTTTCGGCGCGCCTAACCTCTTCAAGTGGGCGGCAAGTGTCAATTCCGCTGGTGGTTCACCGCTTCGCGACGGTCGAGTGTCACATCGACGAGGAGGAGGAGAAGAAAGATCCGATCCCTCGGGTGCCCGTGTCTCCGCGTTCACCCGTATCTGCGTGTGTGCGCGTGTCTCGTTCCGCCTTCGCCGATAACCGATGTCCGCTGGCATGTTTCGCACGACGACAGCGAGGCCGTTCAACCTGCGTTACATCCTCGCGCTCAACGAACCTTACGCGCTTCGTTGGAGAGAGAATAAACTGAAATAGTGTTTACCACGGCTGGACACGTGCGCGCGAACGCGATCAGTCCGACTAGCTTAAGCTTTTGTTTTATATTAAATCTAGAGTAGCTTAATAAGCCAAATATTGTCTGTATATATTGTACGCGCTGTCGCGTCATTCTCGTTTACACTGTTACTTCGGTCGCCGACGCTGTAGACACGTAGGAGCACATATATGTATATTTGTATATACGCTTTGTATTCTTTCTCATCTATTGTCCTATCTGCGAGTAACGATGCGCTTGATCAACGTGGAGAGGCTTAGCGAGATACAAAATGATGCCACGCGTATCAGGAACATTTGCATCCTGGCGCACGTGGATCATGGGAAGACCACCTTGGCCGATTCCCTTATTGCCAGCAATGGCATTATATCCAACAAGCTGGCCGGCAAGCTCAGGTACCTGGACAGCAGGCCGGACGAACAGGTACGCGGGATCACGATGAAATCCAGCTCTATAACGCTGCACCATGTATACAACGAGATGGACCATCTGGTAAACTTGATCGATTCGCCGGGCCACGTGGACTTCTCCTCCGAAGTTTCCACGGCAGTCAGACTCTCGGACGGAGCTGTCATCCTAGTCGACGTGGTGGAAGGCGTGTGTCCCCAGACACGTAGTGCCCTGTCTATAGCCTACGTCGAGGGATTGAAACCCATTTTAGTACTTAATAAAGTCGACCGACTGATCACGGAGATGAAACTGACGCCGTTGGACGCCTATGTATGCTTGACGCAGGTCCTGGAACAGGTGAACGCCATCATGGGGGAGTTATTCGCGAGCGACGTGATGGAGCGCGAGGAACGCGAGGAGACGGTCGCACCTACGTCGGACAAAGTGAACGAGAGGGATCTGGCTGATTGGCAGTCCGTATTGGAAGAGTTAGACGATTCAAATTTATACTTTTCTCCGGAACAAGGAAACGTTCTTTTCACTAGCGCGATTGATGGCTGGGGATTTAGTATCAAGGAATTTGCCAAGATCTATTCGAATAAATTGGGATTCAGTGAGAAGGTTCTACGCAAAACTTTATGGGGAGACTTTTACATAAATAACAAAACAAAGAGGATTATGAAGGGGGCTCAGGAGAAGGCTAAGAAGCCACTTTTCGTGCAATTGATTCTGGACAACGTCTGGGTATTATACGAGACCATAGTGATACGAAAAGACAAAGATAAATTGCCGACTATAGCAGAGAAATTAAATATTAAATTGACAAGGCGCGACTTGAGGCACACAGATCCGAAGGCACAGTTGCAAGCCGTTTGCTCGCAGTGGCTTCCCCTGGCGCAAAATTGTCTCGATATGGTATGTGAGAAGGTTCCAGCGCCGCACAATTTAACCGGCGAGAAAATTGAGCGACTATTAAGTGGGAACAACGACTTTTCTGCTTTACCCTTTGAAACGCAACGGCTGAAAGGAGCATTTTTATCGTGCGATTCGTCGTTGGAAGCGCCGATCATCATATTCGTGTCGAAGATGTTTCCAGTGGAGAAGGACATGCTGCCGGAGAACAGACCGAAAACTCTAACACCGGAAGAATTGGCGTACAAAAGAGAAATCGTTCGACAGAAGCTTGCGGAGCGATTGGAGCAAAAAACTACTACTGAGAATCACGAGGAAGATAGACGCGAAACAATAATATGCAATAATGTCCAGAACGCAAAACATGAGGATATCGCCGAGGATAATTCGGACGACGCATTAGTAGCTTTCGCGAGAGTATATTCGGGAACTATAAAGATCGGAGACGAAGTATTTGTTTTAGGTCCGAAGCACAATCCCACCGTTGCTCTGGAACAAGAGAGAGCGGGAGAGCAGGTGGATCCATCTCTCGTGCTTAAAGATTTGAAGCCTGGCAGACACATCACGAGGGTGATTATAAATAAATTGTATATTCTCATGGGAAGAGAGCTCGAGGCCGTGAATCAGGTGCCAGCGGGTAACGTTTTTGGAATCGGCGACCTGGAGGAGCACGTTTTGAAGACCGCGACTCTGTCGACGACAATCGCCTGTCCCTCGTTCACGGAGTTAACTTCTCTCGCAGTTCCTATATTAAGGGTAGCTTTGGAGCCAAAACATCCCAATGACTTACAGAAACTTATCAACGGTTTGAAACTGTTGAACCAGGCGGATGCCTGCGCCATCGTTCATATACAAGAGACTGGTGAGATCGTCCTGAGCACCGCCGGTGAAGTTCACCTCGAGAAATGCCTGGAGGATCTCAAGCTGAGATATGTCAAAATCGATATTAATGTTTCCGATCCAATCGTGCCGTTCCGCGAGACCATAGTGCCACCTCCGAAACTCGACATGGTGAACGAGGCGATCGAGAAGAAAGCGGCGGAAGTCAACCTTGAAGTCTGGACGTCGAATCGACAGTGTCGTTTTGAGATAGACGCAAAGCCTCTTCCGGAAAACGTAACAAAATTGTTGGAAAAAAATGCAAATCTGATAAAGTTATTAGACAGTTCCTGCGACAGGTATACAGAAGAGAACGGGGAACACGAGGATATTTCTGACGAGAACCAACTCAACGAGAGATTCATGTCTGATAAAAAGCAGAAGGAAGCAAAAGTATTCAAGAACGAATTGGGAGCAGCTTTTCTCGAAGCGGAATGGAAGGATAATGTATTGGATAAAATATGGTCGTTCGGTCCACGAAAATGCGGACCCAATATCCTGCTGAACGAGACTGACTACAGGCAAAAGAAATTTTGGGAGCAGCAAAGCACGAATGTCGATTCCCGAGCAGCGTAAGTATTAAAAAAAAATATTGACGCAAAAGCTTTTTATTGTACATATCTTCTTTGAGAAATAGATGAGCATTTAAAATATGATAAACATAAATTAACATAAACTTACCGCAATGATAAATGCTGTAATATATAATGCAAAAAATAAATATGAACGAGATGTATGCTTTGACTGCCTTCTTTAAACTTATTCCAAATGATAATGTAAATGTTATATAATTTTTTCAGGTATGATAACAGTATAGTCAACGGATTTCAACTTGCTACTCTAGCTGGTCCCTTATGCGAGGAACCTATGATGGGTGTCTGCTTCGTGTTGAAGAAGTGGGAAATTTTTGAGACTCCACAAAGGTAAATAATTAATAAATATTTGCATTAATCATTACATAAAAATAAATGTCTTAAATTCTACGGTCAAGAAATACTTTTATAGCAAAATAGATTGCACGTGCATTACAACTGCTTTCTTTGTCGAAAAAAAATATATATAAGACTGACGTTTTATATTGAGCGGAATAAAGCAAGGGGGTCATATTTGGCCGTGTTATTTAAGAATTTAATAAACTATGTATAAAAACTGTATGATAAAAGATGCATGAAACGTTGCAGCGATTCTGGCGGCCAGAGCCATGGACATTTGGGCGGTCAATTAATGTCGGCGTGTAAAGAGGCTTGTCGACGGATCTTCAGCTTACGACACCCCCGACTGATGACGGCGATGTATAGCTGTAGCGTTTTAGTCAACTCTGACGTTCTCGGTGAGTAATTGTGCATAATGTCACTGATTAGTCGCTTTCACGTATTCCTATAATCTGGTATACCGTTATCTGGTACACATACATCTCCGAGCTTTTCTTAAGTCACGTAGTCGCAAATGCGTGATTCGAGGTATCGTCATGTCTCTCGTTTTTTAATCGCGTTCTTAATATCGTGAGTTGACTGTAAATTGAATAAGTGAACAAGCTATAGGGGAATATAGTAGCTGACGATTTTACTTGGTATCTTACTTAGTAATGAGAGAAAAGACTGTAGATTTTAAGATCTTGCCTGTCGAAAATTCAGGTACCACATATATTCCTATTCTTTTTTTCTTTTTTCAACATCACACGCGATCAGACAGCTCTTTACATTTGAGTAGACGGCAAAGCCGTTCGTTTTCCTTATCATAATTCGTATTTATCAAATTGTATATCGTGTGTAATTAATCGACGGCTCAAATTACAAATATAACATAGAAATCATGAATAATAAATAATATGCTTAAAACGAGTAATTAAGTAGAGATAAGAATACAAGTCACATAGGCGATTTCGTCCTATTGTGTCTATCAACCCTCGTGCGGATACGCTGCTGTGTTTACAAAGTTTCTAAAAGTTTCCCTGTCTTGATTTTACTTTTTATAGTTAATAACCATACGATAAAGTAAAAATAATTCGTCAAACGAGAAATTACTCAAGATGAAATTAACAATAATTAATATTAATTTACTCTACACCACGGTGCGTCCGTTCGAGGGTTAAGGAAGCGTGAGAATAATAAGAGGGAAATGGTAGGAGAATGAAGAGAGTTCGAGCATGGGATTCGAATGGCTGGGAGAATTATAAATATAATAGCATTATAAATTAACGCGTAAATTCGTCGATGGCAGATACGAGGTGGGACCTCGCGTCGCGAAACTATTCCCAAAAAGACGGCGTCGCCATCAGCTGTCGCACCTTGTCCCAAGGGAAGCGTGGTTTCTCCTCGTCCTCTGCTTGCGCTGTTTAAACACATCGAACGTCAGTCGCAAAATTCGTATCTGAGAAATCCGAGATGAGTAACAGTTTTGGAGGGGGGGAACGATATTAGGTTTTAGAATGATTACCTGAAACACTGCGTGAATATCGTAGCGGTCGTCCTCTTCTGTTTCCCTGAACGCACATCATTCCGTACACCCGAATACCCGGGACGCTGGCGTAAGTTGGCTGATCGTGGCTCATAGGTCCCTCTGCGAAAAAAAAGTAGGAAGCGAGTTTTAGTTGCCTAAAATTCGGTACTTTTGTCAAGAAAGTTCGAGGTCTGTCTTTCAATTGCGCCATCGAAGCAAGGTATAAGAATTCAGGAGCCTCCTCCACTTGAAGGGCAGCTCTGCATTTTACGCGGCTATCCATGTTCGATTTTCGAAATGAAATCAACTAAAGTGGAAACTTTCAGAGTCTTTTGCTCACCAAGTATGTTTGTGTCGGGACATCGGCATATTACGAGATAGTGAGACTTTCCCGTACGCACGTTCTGCAATGCCAACAGGGACCAGTCCCGCGACGCTCTGCACTCTCGCATCTCGGCGACCGGCTCGCACGTTTTCACCAAGGTCAAGGCCTGAAACGAGCGTCGTATACCCACACACACACATATATATATATATATATA
>QKQZ01049267.1:0-30828 GCA_003595255.1 Solenopsis fugax
GGTTACCACCGCCGCCTCCGCCGCTGCCACGGGCGGCGTTGCCGCGTCTCGTCTGCTCTTTGCCGAGGAATCCTACTTCACCCTCGCGAATTCCCTCACCAGTGCGGCGCGAGTAAGCGCGTCGCGTGGGAAATCGATGACGGTGGTGGGAGAGCGCGTTACGGGACTCTCTTTCTCTCTCTCTCTCTATATATATATATGTATGTATATATGTGTGTATATATATATATTCTCGTTCAACGGAAAGATCCAAGAGAACGTGCGTGTATATGCAGAATTAACAAAATGAGATAAAAAGAAAACGGACACTACAAGATTTTCTTCTTTTTTTTTTACAGGATCTGCTCCCCTATCTCTCTTTTTCTTCTTTTCTGTCTCGCGCGCGCGCGCGCGCGTCCGGAGAGGTCCGGCAAACGTCCTCGGATATATAAAAACGAACCGTTTCCCACTGCACTGCGCGCACGACTTCTCGAGAGAAAATCACACTGTCGTAAGAGAACTCTCGGTCGGACCTCGCTCGACACTGGTCCGGGTGGGGAGGTCGCGACGCGACGTTGCCAATAGGCGGCAGCACCGCTCGGGTTGCGCCTCTATCTCTCCCTCCTCTCCCGACTGCGCCTCGCTCCCACCACAGAATGCCGTGCCTCGTCGTCTCCGCTTCTCCGCTATCCCCTCGCGCCACACTACTCTGTTACGCTCACCACACGGGAATACGTTTGTCGCGCGCGCTTTCTCTCTCTCTCTCTCTCTCTCTTTCTCTTTCTCTCTCTCCTGGTGATCCTCCTCGAATCGTCGCTATCTCTCCCACTCGATCGCTGTTTCTTCCGTCTCTCTTCCACGCCCTCGCTCCTGTGTTGCCCCTTTTCGCGCTGTCACGGTGTCCTTGTCTATCGCCTTTGATCGCGCCTATATATCTCTTTTGTGCGTCTACCTCTTTTTTTTCCTCTCTCTCTCGCTCACTCTCTCTCACTTGTCGCGCAACCGTCTTGCTTGCGCTCAAGGGGCCGCGAAATTCGGTCGAACACACGCGGCGACGTGCCTTCGACACCTTGTGCAGTGTGTGTCGGAGGGGAGTGCGAGGAGATTCCACGGAGTGGCTCCTTTCTCCACACGAACAGCGGCGCGCCTCTTCTCTCTTTCTCACACGCAAAACCACGGCTCGCTCCCTGTCCTGCCTGACAATAAGCGTATCAACGTGACTACTACTCTTCGTCTTCTCTTGCGTTCGCGTGCGTGTCTCTCGTCGCGGATTCAGACCAATTTCGTGCACTCACTGCAGTACTCGCGCATGAAGGCACGCACGTAGAGAACAGCGCTGTTGAATTGCGCGTTTCTCCACGCTGCGTCGTACAATATTATATTCGTCCGCTCGATATATTATAAGTTTCGCTCTTTCGATTTTGTACTCGACGTCGCCCGACAGGCGTGTTTCCACGTAAGCGACTGAGGTTACGTTGCGCGATGACTGCCTCATCGACGACAGCAACGGAAAGCGGCGATTGGTCGAGCGCGGGGTCTCTCTCAAGCGCGCGCGCACGATCTCTCTCTCTCCACCCCTCTTCCTCTCCCTCTCTTTCCCCTACCTAACCCGTCGCACCCGTTGTCTCGTTCGCCTATCGCGTCCGTCACTCAACGTCGATATCCCCTTTCCTTCTCGAGAATATCGCGACGAAATCCAACGACGAGGTTGACGATCACCGATGCATTCGCGAATGCGTTGCTACATCGTGCTCGCTGCAAAATGATCATTTTGGTTTTAGCCGATCGCTCCATCATGTCCGTTGTGCGTGCGTGTGCATGCTCTGCGTTTGTGCACGCGAGCGCGCGCACGTCAGCAGAACGAGCTCTACTCGTGTCATGGAAAATGGGAACGCGGAGGAAGCGCACGTAACCAACCAGCCAATCGTTCACTTTGTCGCGTGCGCATGTATATGTGTGACATAGTACATCGATCAACCGTCTGAGGGCAGTGTCTTCGCTTCCCGCCGCCGCCGCCGTCGCCACTTCCACCTCCACCTTCATCTCCACCACCATCACCCCACCACCACCATCACCACCGCCGCCGCGATTGGCACCTCGCCAGACCCTCTCCGTCCCCGATGACCGCTCCTGACAAGCGAACGAGCGAGTAAGCGAACAAGCGAGTGAACGAGCGAGCGAGCGTTCCTCCCCTCGTCGCGTTCGTGCGTCCGAACACCGCATCCACCGTCAGCTGCGCATTGCATCCCCCCTTCCACGACGTTAGAGGATCAGTGGAGACTTGGCGTTCAGGGATGGATAAAATAACTTCGAGTCGTTTCATCGTTGTTGCTCCAGGATGTAAAAGCACAGAAATTTTTACGAGATACTCTTCCGTCACAATAATATCGAATTTACAAAATTAACACGATACAATGATGTAATTAGGTTTATCATATGTTTGATAAGCTCCAAAGTTATTGGTATTGTTGTGTAAGGTCGTAAACAAGCGATTGCTCGGGGTAAACCGAGAGGAAAGATGCTCCAATTTATTTTTAAAATTCATTTACGTGTTACGTGAAATTTTTCAAATATAAAATACAAAGCGTATTCATAGCGGATTCATCTTAGGCTCTCTCTTATCATTATTTTTTCTTTTATTTTTTTCTTGCGTACAACTAAAAAACAAAATAATGTAAGGTTTGGATTAGGTTCCAAAACGTCCTTTCCGAGGAAAATTTTACTCAAAATATATAGCATACGTAACGTATACTATATTATATCGAGTAAAATTTTCCTCGGAGAGTATCTTTTGGAATGTAGCTTTGGAATAGATTCGATACAACTATTATAGACATTCGAGTTCAATTATATTATAAAGCTGTCTCTACAGGGACGCATGCATACTTGATAAATGGATATTCCGCGAGTGAAACGCTCGACTGCTTCTAGGAGTCTACTTCAGAACAGTTTAATTCTCGGAGGGTGATCTTATGCAGCTGCGTTTGGTGATATGCCAGTGTTGCGCATTTGCCAAATTTTATCATCGTGTCCGGAATGTAAGATAAAGATGTAATGGGTCATGTTTCTTTTGAGACGTCCTGTAGAGCGTGTCAGGCGGCAATTTATCAAAACCAAAGCATACCGTGTTGTTCAAATTTCAAAAATTAGGTGGCAGCGCGCGATATGAAAAGAAGTAGAAGCGCGTCGACAACTTTGAAAATAATTTTCGTTCTTCCACGAAGGATTTGCAAAAGGTCAAAGATACAGCGCGTAATCTCAAAAGGTCAAAGATACAACAAATGCAATTTTTAATAGGAAAATTATAAAATTTAATAGAAAATAATTTCAAACGTCATATTAGAAAATTCTTATTACAATTTTATAAGTAATTTTGAAAAATTATAAAAGAAAAGAATCTTTACTCACGGTTACTTTACGTACAATTTACTTAAAATATTTGCCAAAGTTTGAGAACAATTATGCGCTAAAACTATTATGCAGAAATATTTGTCAAAGTTTAAGAACAATTTAAATAAATATTTTTAATTAAATTAAATGTTTTTTAAAGCAAATTGTTCAAAATTTTTTTAAGAATATATCAGATTTTTGTTAGCGTTTGGTGAGTCCCACATACGTTTGATGAAATCTACTTTCTATGCAATACAGATAAAGTTATGACAAGAAAAGGGCGATAAAGGTGAAGGGAACGTCGGATTTTCCCAGGAGCGTCTTCTTGTATTTCGACGCCCCGCTTTTCAACGTCTTCCTGTTCCTTTCGAAATAACTTGAATATTTGAGCGTTCCTAAATTTAAACGACTTGAACTGTTGGAGATTCGATCGCCCTTAATGCTTTTTCCTTTCTGTCCACCAGACGGAGCTCCGTCAAGCGGAGTGGAACGGAGCGGAGCGAAGAGGAGCGATTGTGTGGAATATAGGCACAGGCACGTAGGCCAGACAGATAGGTAAGCGAGCAGGCAAGCAGGCAGGCAGGCAGGCAAGCAGGCAAGCAAGCAGACAAGCAGGCAAGCAGGCAGGCAAGCAGGCAGGCAGTCAGGCAGGCAGGCAGGCAAGCAGGCAGGCAGTCAGGCAGGCAGGCAGGTAAACGGACATGCTGGGTATAAGCCCCACAACATGGCCGTCGACTCACCGTTATGCGCCTCGTGCCCCCTATACAAAAGAGAAAGGACCGCGCCGGTCTGTCCGCCCCCTCTGTCTCTCGGGCGCTTGAAATTCAATTCCGGCACTGCTGTGCGGCGGGGTTGCCAGATCGTATTCTCGTTCGCTGTCTCTCTCTTCCTCTCTCGCTCCCTCCCTTTCTCCCACCCTCTCTTCCTCCCTCTCCTTCTCTCGCTACTGTTCGTTATCGAACGTTCGATTTACACCGCGCGCACGGCGCGGGAAGATTTTCGTCGAGGCGATATCACCGCGTAGCGGCGACTTTGCAGGTAAAATTGCGGCGTGACGCAAAGTTGAGGAAAATGTAAATAATAGCCGATATGTAACAAAAATATGACGCAATACCGAATGAGAATATGGCATAAAATATATATGAAATAAAAAGAAAAAGATTAATTATGTATTATTATCAATGTGAACACTATATCTGGATCATTCATATTCGCTTTCTTTTGTCTCTTCATACCATAAGACGTATGTCACGCGCACGAGCGATTATTTTGCCACATCAACGAAAAAAAGCCGTCGAGTCGATAGGACACGCTGATATATATGTACACGAAATAATGTATACGAGTTTTCGTTTTATCACGGCAGATTTTTAAACCGCTCATGTATATGTAATCTTTAAGCGTGCCTAAACGAATACAACTGTCAAGGGATCGACTCTTAATTCGGAGAGCGTATCTATTAGTAGATCTACACATGTACTCCACTACAATTATGGGTGGTTATTATTGATGCTTGCACAATTTGTTTTTTACCACAGCTACGACTAGAATTCGTTTCTATCTGTATTAAAAAGTCTGAATGTCAATGTTAGTTCTTGCATGCTATTGAGGAACGCAAGTTGCGTCAATTCGCAAGAGACGAAAATTACTTTTCCTTTTAAAGTTTTTCATATGTTTATCTAAAAATATATATTTATTAATAATATATATAATTATAAGTATGTGTATATATATATATATATATATATAAATTATTTATATATATTAACGCATACATGGCCAAGGTGATATAAAAGATTCTATACGCATTGGATGAGTGTAAAAACTTACGAAAACGTTTCTTTTTTTCGCGAATGAAAAATCGGCGAGTGTCAGCAAGATGTTGTCAGCAGGGGGAGTTGCATGAATTTGAGCTGAGTTCTCGCAATAATTTCGGTGGCGTTTGGGCAATGATAGTGAAAATCTTTCAATTCGTAAACGTAAACGTGATACCGAGGATCGAAGTGCGCAAGAAGAAAACAGCAAATAAATAATCTCGCAAGCTTGAGCCAGCGGCAAGAATTGCAAAGTATCGCGTATACTTGTCAAATACAATAAACCAAAAACACGACGAACGTTGGAAGCGTGATTTCTCGAAAGTAAATACATAAGCATTTTGTGCCAATTGTATGATGCAATTAATGTAGACACAAATATCGATTGTTATGGACATTATGTATATATTTATAGCGGTTATATTTTCTTCATATCAAAGGGGAAAGGGATTGGAAGGGGTCACTTAACAATTATATGAATCGATTATTTGAAAAATATGTCACTTTTGTCGAAATTGAAATATTAAGGGATTTAGAAAATTAGGAGAGGTAGATTTTCTTAAAATTTCAATTTTCTCCAAATATTTCAATTTCGACAAAAATTTATTTATGTTGTGCATTATATATGATCGATTCATATGTTCTCTTGACAAAACGAATCGTTTACAAATATGATTTACTGTACCAAAAAGAAATTCTCGTAAAAATATTTTAAGAATTTTCTGTGATACGTTAGAGATTATTTTTAAACAAATACGTTCGCTCTACTTATTTATATGTGTCTTCCTATTTTTATCTACTCATTTCAATTCTTGCGACAGAACAGTGAATTAAAGAAGCATTAATTCCTTCAAAAATAAGATGTTAACAAATTCTCTTGTGCTTTACGTTGCGAGTAACGATGATGCAGGTTTCGTCGGTGCAAACGAAGTGGCAGTAAAAGGTAAATAACTTAGGGAATTTGAAAATGCATTTTTAGCATTAAAGATTTATTGGTTACATTTCACGAGATAGATTTCTATTCGGATTCTTTATCGTTCATTCATTTTGCGGGAAAAATAGAAGTTAAAAAATCGAGAAACTCATAAGTTTTTCTCTCAATGGAGAGAGTGAGAGAGAGGGGTTTGCTTGCGATGTCGCAGTGACGATTCCGAAAACGGGAAATCCCGTGGCTCGATTCGAGAGCGCGTCATCAGCGACGTTCGGTGCCATCCAATGAGAGAAAATTGACGACATCCACACGGCTTGAGGGGTATCGCGTAACTGCTACACGATTCGTGTGCCAACATTGCGCCGAACGTGATGTTACGCGCGGAACACGTGGGGTTCTCATTCTCATCTCACTCTTTCTCACCGCCTATCTCTATCTCTCTTTCCCCGCTCGCAATACACCTCGTGACAATGTCGCGTCGCTGCACTGACGTGCAGACGCGGCCGAAGGAAGGCAGCGAACGAGCAAGCGAGCGAGTGTTCGAGGGACGAGGGACGTTTTATCGCGCGACCAATCCGAGTGCTGTGACCTTGAGCCGCTTCAGAGAGAATATAGCTAAATATAGCTGTGTGAGAGCGCGCGTGTGTGCGCGCGCGCGCACGTCGCGTATGCTCGGGCTTCCAGCAATCCAACCTAGCGTTCCCTCGCTCGCTCGCTCGCTTGTTCGCTCGTCGCGACTCGTCGGCTCGGTCTCGCCGAGCTTCCTCCGCGACTTCGAAACTGGCGATCGATATTTATTTATTTACTGCAGAAACTCGACGGATTAAAGTCGATCTGTGGACATTTCCGCGCTCTACGGATCAGCAGGCACCTAGCATCTTTTCTACTTTTATTGTTGAGACGTAAAATAATTTTTTGTGCGACACAAATTAAAATTCTTTTGAGCTCGCACCAAGTTCTAATGTCACGCATATATCGCGAGGAATTCGATTGTATAGGATTTGTAATGCGAGCATAAACATCACAAATGTTCGTCCTCCATTTATTCGGTAGCATTACTTCCTAATACCTATTTATTTCTTAAGCTCGATACTTAAAACTTAATCTTTGTCTTTTTTAATTTTTGGAATTAAGAAAAGATAAAGAATAAATCAAGATTAAAGTTAATCTACGTTCAAGTGGATGTTAAATTGATATTCATAATTCTGTTGTACGGTTATTTTCATTGATTGGATAGAATCTTGAATATAAGATTGGATTAGGAATAACCGCCTCGTGATCAGTAATTCACAATTGATTTTATATTTTTACAATCTGTCCTCGAAACAAAATTATCAATTTCTCTGTGTATGAGAAAGGGAGGGAGGGAAGGAAAAATTATAATCTTGTGTATAAAATTGGGATAAGGTAAAAATTTGTTACTTATATGTAAATGCATGTAAAGTTTCGACGTTCAATATATTGCCACGAAACGCGTAGTTCCGCAATAATTCTCGGATAGAGGAAAATGCGCAGCAAGTTATAGATTGCACGGTATAGCGGCTAAACGACGACGGTGGCGATGACGAGTTGGAGAGCGAAGCAGTTCGCCTTGGTCGCTGCGAAACGGCTCGACTCTGTGGCTTTGAGCGAGCGCGAAGCGAACGAGTGGTAGAATACAGCGCTACTTCTGCGCTTTTAAACACGATTGAATATTTCTCGAATATAATACATTATTGCCATATCTGTCGACACAATGCCACGATTATATTATTGTGATATTATAAATTACATCAATAATAAACGCGCGATAATAATATAATATTATTACCGTATCAGTCATTAATGTTGTTTATTCTATTATTATTAATATTGTAAATATATCGCGCGAATACGTAAACGTGCGCGCGTTTATATATCATTTATTAAAAGTGTTGAAATTTAGTCTTCTTAAATAAATTTACCGTTTATTTATATTTTAAATGAAAATCACATACCGTTTAATCCTCGAAATAGTTTTGATTCAATGAAATCATCGATGCTTTTTCGCACTTCTTCTAATGTTTTAAAAATACATATCAGTGAAATTATGTTGGAGCGATCGAAACAGGTGATAATCTGACGGGGATAGGTCCTAAGCCGCATGAGGGAGAGCTTCCCAGCTCAATGAATAAATGACGCCCTTCATCTCTTTTCATCGACTGAATGTTCAATATTGTCGTGCTGCAAAATGACTTGCCTCGTTTCGTGTCCAGTAAAAAATAATCTTTTTTTTTTTTCAAGTTTGTCACTCAAACGGATGAGTTGCTGCTAATAATGCTCTAAGTTGATAGTCTGATCAGGTTCTAGCAACTCGTAATATACTACTCTCTTCTTATCTTATCAAATGAAGTAAGATCTTTTTGGTATGGATATTCGGTTTTACAGTTGATGTCGCAGAATCAATCCATGATTTTCTTTGTTTAGGATTGTCGCATAACACTCATTTTTTTATTGCCCATTATGATTTTGTACAAAAAATTCTTTTCTTTGAATCTCGTTAGGGCAAGGACATAGCCGTCTCACATTGTTTTTTGTCCGGTTTGAACTTCAGTGAAATCTATCGGTTAAGCTTTTGGATTTTTCCTAATTTACTCAAACGGTAGGAAATCGCTTTCTGGGTCACTTCAAGTTGTAAAGCGAGTTCCTCTTGAGTTTGAGCGGAATTTTCACTTAGCAACTACTCAAGTTGTTCGTTTAAAAATTTTTTTTGGTTGATTAAGACGATCACAAAGATCGAAAATACCACTCCGCCGTGATATCATTTCTTACATGTCTTGTTCGTCATTGCATCTTTACTCAAAGCAGAACAAATCATTCCTGCGGCTTCGGTAGCATTCTTTTTTTAAATGCGAAAAGAATACAATGTTTAATATGATGCTTGTCGGAGGCTATCATGCTTTGTGAGGTGATGCCGTCTGTTTTGCCAAATTATAGTGTTTTATAAATTTTGAAATATCTACTTAAAAATCCCAAAATAGCGAGAAAATGTTTAAATTTAAAACGGATTTGTAATTGATTCAACGTAAAGGCACTGAATTAATTTCTACAACTAATATTATTATAATTGTACATTTTGAGAAGACAAAATCCTCCGCGAGTAAGTACTAAAAATTTATTGAATGGTCTCTTCCAAATATAGAAGATAAATTGAAAAGAGAATGATTGATTTTCATTCTCAATAGCGGGGAAAACTGATGGGTTTTATTAATGGATTGAAATATACAGAACTTATTAATTAAAGTCAATTGAGCTTTGGTGTTATTAATAGATAATGTTTTATCTTTTAATTAGTATTAAATTTGAACGAAAATTTACGCGTGTGTATGCAAGATAAGCTCTTTTCTTATACGAAGAAAATCACAGTAGTTATATATTTTGTAAACTAAATGTCACACTTCTCTTTTGAAAGTAAAGTATGGTATAATACTTTTGCACTTTTGATTAATTAAAAATGGAGTTCGATTTACAATATCATTTTTCCAACCAATTAATTTTCCGTGATCTGGTAGAAACTAGAGAATTCAGTTTCTCTACATTGAATAAAGATTGTAATGCCAAACTTGAAGAAGGAATCTGTCAATGGGAATAGAGAATACTACGTCAATCCTTTCATTGATGTTTTATTATCGCTATTAAAAGAGTTCATGCCCGTACATTGCGTTTTTATCGTACAGATAAAAAAAAACGTGTTACACGACGCGTGAGATGCACGACGAACGGCCGATCGGTACACGTCCGCGTGTATCCTTTCCGCGATTTAAGGCCTCCCGCGATAAGATTGTCATTCATGCATCGTGAATCAGGGACTTTATTTTTAGACCGGCGTCTGAATGAAAGTGGAGTAACCCGTCGTAGTACAACAAGAATAGAAGGAGAATAAGAGAGGAGGACGGAGGGAGGAGGAAGCGATGGGGAGAACGGAGCGGTCACAGGGGGGGCAAGGGTGGCAGACGCTTCTGCTGGGATCCGCGAGTAAATCGTAGTAGATCTTCCGCACACGTGACTCTTGTCCTCTCCCCTTCCCCTTTGCACCCGGCTGCCCCCCCGCATGGCGCGTCCCTTCTGCCACCGCTCGTCTTTCGTTCCGTCGAACGTGGACAAGCGAGACACGCAGCCAGACGTACGCACGTGCGCACTCGGACACGTTCGGTTTCGTTTACCTACGAAACCGAACGGCGGGGAGTTCACGGGCGGCGCAGGGCAGTGATACATGAAATGATCGACGAGTGACGTATGACGACGACGACGACGACACAACGGTGGCGGCGACGCGGCGCGAATGACGCGCGTGGGAGCCGAAAGCGCAGATATATCTATATGTCGTGAGTGTATATATATATATATATATGCAGATATCTTTCGCGTCGTAATGTTTAAACAGACAGATATTACGTAATGCAACGCAATATGATGACATACACAGTGTTCTAGAAAAGATATGCTCAAGGTGGCGCGTAGACGCGACAAACTATTAGCGTTAGCACAAAAGTGGGCCACTCGAATGGTGCTCAAATCACCAATTTGTTAATTTAAAATTTATAAAATTTTCTAATTGGTTGTAAAAATGGAAATTATTTCTAAGCACCGATCGCTGTGAATGACTGTGGTTAATCGCAACGTTAGCGTAATTCGTTGATCTGGCATTATTATCCCGATTATCATCTCTCTCACTATATTAACTAAAGACAGATTGCGAAAAATGATGGTTGTTTAATGATGAGATTCCATGATCGTTGTTTAGAGTAGATGTCTAAAAGAAATGTTCTAATCAAGTTCCTAAAATTTAAACGTACAGCGAAATGCTGTTAATTTAAACTGGAATATAATTAATCTTGATTTTTCATTTATTTCAATCCTGATATGCGATATCTGAAAATTTTTATTCGAACTGTTAATCTCATGTTGTCAGTTTGATTCGAAAGAAACAATAATTTTATATAAAGCCTATTTTACTAAGCGCTTTTTTACATTCTTTCCCTTAAATCTTTATACATATTAACATTTTTACCTGTACCTATTTGTACTATTTTGTTCTGTAGGTTCTATTTTGTTTTTATTTTATACGCACCTAGCCTAACTCTTCACAGCCTATCTTTTACTATTGCACTTTTAACATTCTTTCACCTACCTTTTAATTTTTATTTCCTATCCCTGACCCTAACAATTGCTTTTGTATCTTACCTTCCTTTCTCCCTTTCTTCCTACTTCTCCTTTTCTTCGTTTATCTTACTTTTTTCCTCAATTCTCCCTATTTGTACTATTTTGTTCTGTAGGTTCTATTTTGTTTATATTTTATACGCACCTAGCCTAACTCTTCACAGCCTATCTTTTACTATTGCACTTTTACATTCCTTCACCTACCTTTTAATTTTTATTTCCTATCCCTGACCCTAACAATTGCTCTTGTATCTTACCTTCCTTTCTCCCTTTCTTCCTACTTCTCCTTTTCTTCATTTATCTTACTTTTTTCCTCAATTCTCTCTCCCTTTCTTTCCAGTTTCTTCAGTATCTTACCTTTAATCCTATCTAAATCCCTCCCCCCAATCCTATTCATAATTTCCTCTTCGTCTTTACCTAAATCCGCGACCATCCTTTTACATCCTGACACTCCCTATAATGTTCTACACTGTCTTTACCCTCTCCACAAAATAAACACAACCGACTATCCTCTTGTAACCAGTATGTAAGATAATTTCAGAAAAATTAAAGGAGCTTGGTGGATTTGAACTCGGGATCCCTTGCTCTGAAGTCTGCCACACTTCCAACTAGACCAAATCTCCACTGGTGTTGTGATGTTTTGATTTCGTATATCAATACTTCTTCTTAGGTCTCGTATATTTTCATACATGTTCTCATGTCAGATTGTTCTATGTACTTTCCTGAGAATCTTACAAGTATTTGTTTTCTTGTTCCATATTTCCGCATCTGAGTTTTACCAGCGCTCTTATTTCGTCTCCTCTGCTTACCTCTTCCATGTTTTCTATTCTCAAATATTTAGGGCCTTCACTATTTGTATTAATATCCTTATACTTTTTATTGTATCTTGCTTTATAATCCTGCCTTTTTCATACTGTCTTTGGGTGTTCCTTTCCCTACTATTAACTCTATTTCCATATCTTCTTCCCCTTCCCTTACCTCTAGATGATATGATCATATATTTTTCCGCTTCTCTCTTTAATCTGAAAAGAAGGCGTAGAGAAAGTATTAGTAAAATAATTATATTAAATTATATAATTATTAATCAAGTTAGTACACAAAATATAATGGGGTCATAACACTATCTTCTCTTCCATTGTTATAACACAACTATTCCTTCCTAGTATAATAAAATTATTATAGATTATTTAATGTAGAGTAATAACATTATTACTTTCATTCAGTAAGGGCATCCAGAGAAACGCAGTATTAGCAAGACTAAACAATAACACTGAATCGGTCAATCACAATCAAGAACTATCGAAGTTATAAAACTACCGTTCTAACATTTTTAGCTGTGATTCAGCCGATTTAAGCTGTGGTTCGCCGTTTAAATCTTATTGCATTCTTCTATGTGCCATGCAAAGAGACCAATCGTCAATCCCTCTCGAAGCCTAATTGTCATTCTCCGCGGTGGAAATAATAGGTGCCGCGCGATTTTTCGGTCACCCTATAGTGACGGAAGAACACATCCCCGGCGAAACACACGCGCACACGGTGCAGTGACACGGACGAGGCGCGAGCGCGCGATTCAATAAGTGGCAGGCAGGGATCATTGACACCGGCGGCGTTGGCGCCTGTGCGGCCGCGAAGGTTGTACTACGATGTTTACGGTTTAATTCGAGATATACTCGAAATGTCACGTGTGCACGCGCGTCGCGTCGCGCACACACCGCCGGGAAATGTGGGAAAGGCGGCGGCAATGGTACTGAAAAGGAGGGGGAGGAGGAAGAGAGGCGATTCAGGGGGGAAACGAGACAGAGAGGCACGGAGGGTGCAAAGATCGACGTGCCGTCGCACGCACGCGGAAAGTGACTCATCGCTGTTACGCTGTGCGCGGCGCGGCGCTTTCCCCTTCACCCTTTCGCCTCTCGACGTCGACGACACGCGGCGGCGGATCTATCGTTTGCGGTTCTATCAACTGGGTCAGTACTGCGCGTTCGCCCAACGCTCGCTCCCCTTGTTTCGAGATGATACGAGAGAGAGAGAGAGAGAGAGAGAGAGAGAGAGAGAGAGAGAGAGAGAGAGAGAGTCGGATTGGACCAACCGAACGAAAATGTCTCTGTCAGGGAAATTAGCCTTCGAGGCTCTGAAATAGGACAGAAGGGTGCGGTACCGCGCACCCTCCTCAAGAGACGGATGTTATGAAACCTTCGGAAAATTGAGCACGNGGCCTGTGAATTCTTCCGATCGCTCCCGTACAAGCAATTGAACTCAATTGCCATTAAATCCTACTCGATTATAGATGTATTTCTAATACTTATTAACAGACTTACAAACAAGTTTTGATTGTTAATTGTGTCACTATTTTCCCACGCACTTTAGAGTTCCTGAATTTCTGAAAAACAAATATGGATCGAACGTGTCTTTACACGCTTCGAGTTTTCATCACTTCTACATTTAACTCGAGATCGAACGTATGACGTCATTAACAGTAACATTCTTGAAACTATCGAGCTCGTTTCAATTGGGAACACACAGATTTTACGAATCGTAAAATTGGAATTGGAATCAACTTTATTTGTGTGCTATTAGACGCTAAGTAAACGAAATAATATATAATTCGCGCAAAGTATTCTTGAAATCGCGGTAACATTTTTATAAGTGCGTTCTAAATATGAGTTTATATTCCAATTGTTTTATAATCTGTAATATTATATAATATAATAATATTGTATATTTTCATTATTTTCGTTGTAATGGCTAATTACTAGACTGTCGCATAAAAATTTCAAGATCAACTATCGTTTATCGGATCAATCCACTTATCGTCTATGGGATATTTTTAAATTCTCAGAGTCGAGGATATTTGAACTTTTCACTTTTGATATCGCTGCAATCGGAGTCTTCGGTCAATGGGTATTTTTATTACTGAAACTTATTCTTTCCATAAAGAACTTATTTCTCTTACGGGCAGAAACTGAGACGTCGGGCGTTTATTTTGACGTTCGGTCGTCACTCGGGAGATCGGCGAAGAAGACCGCCCCACTGACGACGTGTCGCGACGGCGCGATGATTTAAAAATGATGCGAACACGACACGCTCTCACGCAACGTGCGTACGTATTATACATGCGAGAGAGTTCGCATCGTCACGATGTGTGTCGCAAGTCACGCAACGCAGCTCCTATACGTTACAACTATCAAGTTTTATAGATTCTTACAGCAATACGCGACTTTTTGGAAGGAAGACAGTCTAATCATTAGAGCATTCAACATATAATAAGATGAAAATTCGAAAATTAATCTCGAAATCGATCTTAGATCGCTTAGTATTATTCTTAGTTAATTTAAAAATTGCGTGCTTTGAAGTGAAATCAAATCTACGATAATATAAAACACAACGTAAAAGAAACGCATATTAACTAACGATTAATACCTATAATAACTTAATGATTCTATTGAATTTATTTTTCAGAGATTTTAAAAATATATTTCTTCGCTGAAGTTTAAGATAAAAAAGGCCATAAAAGTTACACATAATCGTAAAATTTATTTTAAAAAAGTCTATTAATAATATGCCTATTTATATGTATGTATTATCAATTTCACATATTGGTATCGGTTAAAAAAAAAAGGAATTAGTTTTTTTGGGAAGAGACCGTATCTTGCACCGTAACTGCATCTTACTACAAAGATAGTGATAATCTTTCTAAACATTTCTGAGTAACTTAAGATAAGACGATGTTAACAATCATTTTCTTATTAATTTTTATTGTTTTTGTCTCCTTATTAATCGCTTGTTCGTGTATATTATAGATATTTATGCATACTATTTATAAATATGCAATTTCTTATTTTGCGATTGTAACTGTAACGTTGATGCTCTTCAATCGCGACAATTTTGGCGTAAAACCGTTCGAAAACGCGCCGCCGAATTGACGAGCGAAGGAGGAGCGAAAGATAAATCGCTCGGCAATGATGATGAATTCACATTCCGTTCCGGACGATCGAAATTTGCAATCATCGTCTTTCCGGGCGCGCGAGGACGCGCGGCCAAGTTGCAGTTTACAGCCATACGTAATACGCCTGGCATCAGAGGAAAAACACATTGGCTGGCGCGTTTCCAGAATGATCCGCGAGAGGTCGGTCCCTCATGGGCGGCTGTTCTAGAGCACGCGCCACGTTCCGAGAATGCGGCCAGGTCGCGCCGTCGCTGTTGTCGTCGTCGCTGCTACCGCCGATAGGTTTGATGACGTAAGAGAATAAAAGCAGCACAAAAGGTTTGCTGGTTCATTAGCGCAAACTATACGGCCGTCTCTCCCGGACCTGATCCATGCAGCTCGGAACCGAGCGCAGCACGATGACGCGTGGCGCAATCTTTGTCCTTTGACTCCGAGCATGTTTGCTATGAATCGTCGCCGACGATTCGTTGAACGATCGTCGTCATCGTCGTCGTCGTTGTCACTGAATTATTCACGATTCGTCGTTGCCCCGACGAGCTGCGCGCCGCGCGCAGCATACGCGTCTCCTCGAATTTTACGATCGCATTAACTGCCGCGCTTGCAGCGGATTTTCAGAAATCCGGGATGACTGATAAGCTCCAGGAGAATATTTTGAAACTCTAAATAAAGCAAATATGGACATTAACTTTCGAGGCTTTATTTCCAATCTTCCAAAATTCATGCTTTTTTGCATAAGAGAGTCGTTTGTTATATGTTAAGTGGATAAAATATCTAATTTAGGAGGAAATTATGGGCCATTACTTTGAATTCTTCTTCTTTTCTAAATTAGATGTTTAAGACGTTTGGCAGTTTTTTATCTTAATGTCACGCATTTATAGTGAAAATTTGTTTTAAAAATTTTACACATCTCATATTATTAGGTATCTCGGCGCTCGGTGGGTGTTGGTTAAGTTTTTGCATCGTGACTGCGAAGTTATATTACAGCTGCACCTGGCTTTATACCTGTGCAGATGCTTATTAGGAAGGCCTCACGGAGGACGACGTTTCTCTCCTGCGTTTCACGCGATCTTTTATTTTGCGGAATAACTCGTAAAGAATACTCGCACCTAGCATGTGCGTTCTATTTGCAAATTAACCTTTCGCAAGTGACGTGGGATTTGTTAGACCTTAAGTGTAATTAAAAGCGTAAAATCTTTTCAAAAAACGCAGCAGCAGCGTTTATCCCTGTGAGTAATAAAAAGAAAAAATAATATTGTACTTATACTGAATCTGGATGGTTTTTATTTCAACGTCTTTTGGATACCATGTGACTGAACTTTTGACTTTTAGCCACGTGTCTTGCGAAAGGTTAAGGAACTATGTCTTGCTCTATTCAGCTTCTCGTGGGCGAAAATAGATTTATATATTTCGCCAGAATTAGTTTTATCGCGTCTGTATTTCATTATAAATATCATATCAGAAAGTTCTCAAAAAAAATTAAAATTCTCGTGAGTGAGGATTCTTTCTTTCGCAATTTTTGTTTATGGAAAGAAAGTGACTCTCGGCTATGTTTGAAGATTTTCATTACCGAGAATATAGTTCTTTGGAGATATATTTTTGAGCGTCAAATTAGCATCAAATCCTTTCGCGTATAATTTTATAGGGAAATTAGGAATATTTCTTACGTCGCGATAAAGACCGAACGAATAATCTACATGTCATCAAAGGTAATAAATTCCGTGAGGAATTTAAATAACAAAACAAACGGGAGGTTCGTAAATTATTATTCGTCGTTTGAGTCTTTAACCTATAGGAATTCCTATGGTGTTTGAAATGCTTTACAAGTTGAGAATGAGAAATTTTCATTCTTTAATTGAACATTCATAGATTAGGATGCGTAATAATCGTCTCCTATTCCATGATTACAAGAGCGAGAAGCTGGGTTGTACTTGTGAAAGTGATTGACTCGAAAAGATTCGAACTTTTATACTTTTTATAGGAATATCGAGATTCTCTTGGTACCGAATGTGTCAAGCATCCAAGGACTCAAACATCCGAAACGGCCGACGCGAGACGAGTGTGCCTATAAGCTACGTAAGCGAATGTGGACGGGCTTTGCTTGCATTTGTGTCCCCTTCTCTATCACTCCTCCCTATCGCCCCTCTCTGCTCGGAGGGCGGAGGAGGCTGCAACAGCAGCGAACGGCGGAGATGGAGGCGGAGGGAATGAAAAACACCTGTTACGGACTTCGGACTTCCGTAAACACGAGGTGTTCTGTTTATTTTCGTACTACATTAGAATCGTGGACCCGTTTATTATCACGCCACGCGGACGCGTTTGACTCCCTGTCTTACCGACTGACGCGACGAACAAGAGGGCGCCACCTCTCGACCTGACAATTGTGTCCGATTTTCAGTGAAAATATTGCAAATAGGCCTGTTCTCTTATTGTTGCACTGAACTGCACTAAACTTGATAATTAGAACAATTGTTACAAATTCAAAAAATATTAGATCTTTTCTAAGTCTAGTATTAGATTCTTTATACAAAATTTTTTTCTGTCGAAAGTCTGAATAAGAGAAAAATATTTAATTAAAGTGAATTTTCGAATAATTTTTGCGCAGAAAAAGATTTTTTCCTTTCGTTTGACCATTTGTGTATCTCAAGAAAATTTTTCTTGATTTAAAATGCGAATTGTATGAAACAAATTTTGTAACATCAACCAACTATAGTTTTTCCTATTGAAAATACAGGATGCGTCATGATATATGGATAATCATTAGATCCTTGTATTCTTTTCCCCTCCCTTCCTCACTTTTTCAAGGAAACTTTGAACTCGAATAATATCGTAGTTATTTCGTGCGACTTCGGCTGCCCTCGACTGCATCAGAATGTATGTTTAATTGTGGGTAAAGGTTAAAAATCCCGCGCGGAATAAGGAATGCAAAGTGTATGCGCATATAATACAATCCAAGTCTATTCCAAATACAGGCGCCAAATTCATCCTTTTGAAATTTACATGTGACATGATTGAAATTTTAACGTAACTAAAAATGTATCGTATACGTTACAAGAGTAAGGACACCGTATAATACTATCAATACCAGCAAATATTATTGATCATTAATATCGATGTAATGGATTGATGTTAAATATTGACGGTGATCTAAATTTCTTGATTCTCGAGCAACAATATCGCTGTGTAATAGGGAGTATTGACAGAGTAATATTGACTATACTGTGTGAAGAGAACGCGTCAATATTTTCATCAACATAATTCCACAATCGTGGATAACGCAATCAAAGAAATAATCTTAGATTGTAAAAATATTGATACATACTGTCAGTATTACCAATTGAATATTACTAATTAATATTATTAATATTGTGTTAGGTTTCATAAAGAAAGAGTAAATAACTTAGAAATCGCAAGTTCCCAATACAAGGTATTAAAACCACGAATTAATATAATCTCACAAATTTATATATTTTTAAATATAATTTTCATGATGCATGAAATCTCATTATGCTAGACGTGTAAATAAACGTAAAGTTTAAACTGCAAATTTAAACTTAAATGACGGCTGCTGCGTTAGCTGAAAAAACAAGAGAAATTTATCCTAGAAAAATCTTGCTTTACTCATTTATTTTATTCAAACTATCCTGTTTTTGCGCGAGAGTAGCACAAAGAGTGCTACTCTGCCAGGAACGATTTTCTCGATCGAGCATCTTGATTACTTGACGCAAATTCTAAGAATCATGCGCGCGCGTTTCCTCATAATTTTTACCTTCTCCCTGCATTTCCACCCCCCTCGCCCTGACATTTGGATTCCGCTTCTGACGTCATGACGCAAGCTGACGTAAGCGTTAAAAAACTGCTGACAAATCGCCGTCATTAGGAGGGAGGCAATGTATCGCGTGCGACACCCTACGTATCTCACCCTGTGGCGTAGGGTAGCAACGTCATGTGACGTCATTCGCGCGGGTGCGTGGTGATCAACCGCGCTGGCGACCGAATGTTGCCGAACTTGGCCGAGCCAGGCCGAGTCTAACCGAACGGGAGACAAGTGTAATGCCTGATAAGACTGGCGATTGACTGTTACGATAGTACGCGCGATCGCCTTTGACAGTTTGTTCTGTATGACTCGTGGTTGCAATTCGCGGTGATATAAAGTAAATACGATGCCGAGGTTCTAAGTTCAGAGGGTTTTAAATAGGGAAATTTATCGAGAACGGGGCTGTACGCAAAGTGTGTGTGTGCGTGCGTGCGAGCGTACGCGCACATAGGTGCTTACACCTATCTCGGAATTCGCAGACACGCATACATACGGCGAATACAATATCCTTATCCTTGGACACCGCCCGCCTACTGCTAGGACAAAGGACGTCGCGTCGGTGCCGTCAAACACGCGTTACCACCGGTCCTTTACCCCTTTTTCTCAGGCATTTGATACAACAAATCTCAAATACAAATATACGTATGTATATATATAATACATACATATACTCATATATACTAAATTTAGCTCTTCCTGCACTTTATGCACGATCCTTGGTTGATCGTTTCTAGCGACTTTCATTATCGTCCTTTCGCTCTTGTTATTAGAAAACTTGAATCTAACGAATTTCGTATCGCTTTTCCTTCATAAACTCAAAACAAATACACGTCGTCTCGCGTGCATGCGTGCGTGCGTGCATGCGTGCGTGCGTATCGTACCTGCATAACGAGCGCCTTTCCTCTTTTTTTCTTGTTTTCTTCGTCCACCACCGTTTCCATACTCCTCCTCTCCCTCGTCCCTCCTTCCTCTTCTTTCGTCAAGTGCACTCCCTCGCGTCGAGAACGTAGCACTCTGGCACTCTGTTCTGCGTCTCTGCACGGTGCAGAGCATTGTATAGCGAGCGCCCTCTCGCTCTCTCCAGTAGCAGCGGCACGTCGTTTCCCGTCGACTCTGTCGACTCTCGGAGGATAGAATATGGAGGCGATAGCAAAGCACGATTTTACGGCAACCGCCGAGGACGAGCTCAGCTTTCGTAGAAGCCAGGTCCTGAAGGTTAGTAGAACTTGTTGGATAGCGACCTGACCTGATCCATCCTGTCACCTAGTTCATTACCCGACGCCCTGGCGAGGCACATCGCGTCCTGTTCCATCCCGTCTCGTCCCGCCGCGTCGCGTGGCGGCGGTCACGAGACCTCCAGCCGATCCCGAAACTTTTATCATCGCTAGTCCGTCGACCAATGCTTAAACGCTTAAAGATGCAAGAAATGTCATTGTTGTGTATATATATGTANCAAGAAATGTCATTGTTGTGTATATATATGTATATGTATACATATGCATGTGTGTGTATACAAATTATATACATACATATGTACGTATATTATATATATATATATTATACATACATATGTACGTATATTATATATATATATATATATATAATGTATATATATATATACATGTGAAACATTCTATTGCTTGAGGCAATAATGATTGTTATTGTTTGAAGCAATAATGACAGTGATTACCATAAGGATTAAAGTAATGCTGAATTTCTTTCAGCTGTATGTCTTGGCACTATTTACTATGTTTTTAAAAAGTTTAATATATTTATTTGAGCTATGGAAATAAAAAAATGAAAAAAGATGAAAGAGAGAGAGAGAGAGAGAGTAAAAGGAGGTTATATATAACAAACTGATTCATTGAAAATTTGATATTTTTTTTTACATTTGTTGAAGGCTACTTTTAATTTTGCTTCTTATAAATATGATTATTTATGAAAAGTTTTTTTATAATTTTGAATTTAATATTTTGCTTTCTACATAAGGTTTAAAAGTTTTAACAATTACTGATGGAAAAGGAAATAAAAATAGTGAAAAATTCTAAATTTTTTCTCTGCAAAATCCAATCTAAATTATCTACTTATAAGTGATTTATATTTTAATTTGCATGTATTGCAAATATTATTTGTCAGTGTAGCAGTAACATTAACAGTTAGTCAATTAAAGAATATAAATTGTAATATTTTTAAACTTTTAGATATTTAAATCACTAAAAGTATTGATTCATCATTAGAGATTTTAATCTTTTAGAAATTAAAATCTCTTAACATCATCGTTTTCTCATAACATCATAGGTTGTTGCGATAAATATTACTATATGCCTCTTTGATCGAACTAAGGCTATGATGCCCGCACGGAATGTAGGGAGGTCCAGACTCAAATCCTAGTTAAGGTAATATTTTTCGCAACAAATTCTTTATAGGTTTTCGAGAAGCGAGAGGATCTTATAGAGCTTATTAGCATCAATGTTATTAAATTGATTAGCAATTTAATATTGTGATATTACTTTTTTGGTTCAATTTAAGAGCTACGTTTCAAGACCAACAAATATGCGACATGCAATTTGAAGAACTAGAAAAAATATATAAAATTATCTATGAAATTATTATTTGAGCATTAATGTTGTTGGCTATTCCTTGAATTTAATTGTTATATACTTCTTATAGTTCTTCTTATATACAAGTATATTAATTATTGTTTACAAAATTAATATACCTGTAAGAAGTATTACTTATACATAAGAGATATGGTTAACATTTTCCTTCTCCATTTGCATTGTAGAGTTATGCATTGTGTTATGCAGTTTTTACTTTCTATGCCTCAAAATGTTAGTATAAAAATATTAATGTGCAGTGATGTATGCATTTTTATAAACCCAAGTTTAATACTTCTAACATTCTTTTGCAGATTCTAAACATGGAAGATGATATGAATTGGTATAGAGCTGAATTGGACTCTAGAGAAGGGCTTATACCAAGTAATTATATTGAGATGAAGAGTCACGAGTATGTATTGTGACATTTAGATATATATTATTAAGTATTTATATATTATTTGGAAAGAGAAAAATTTAACAGTTATCCTGTCTAATGTGCTATATGTATAATATAAAATCTCACGTAAAATTGCTTTTTCTTTTTTTATTTTTGTAAAAACGTATTAAAGTATACTCCTGTACTAAAAATTATTTTCCATATTTTGTTCATTATTGCAGCTGGTACTATGGCAGGATAACCAGAGCGGACGCCGAAAGATTATTGATGAACAAACATGAAGGTGCCTTTCTGATCAGAATCAGTGAAAGCTCTCCTGGTGATTTCTCCTTATCTGTAAAGTAAGTATTATATTAGATAAATCTGTGATTAATCATTGAAATTTGAATTTCTATAAGAGATGAGAAATATTCAACAGCATAAATTTAAAAGATTTGATGAAATGTTATCTTGCATTAAAGTACTTTGCAATTAGAAGTAATCGCTATTTAACACTGTTATTAGTAAAATTAAAGAAATAAAATATAATTTATATATACAGATGCTCCGACGGGGTGCAACATTTCAAAGTATTAAGAGACGCACAGGGCAAATTCTTTCTCTGGGTTGTCAAATTTAACAGCTTGAATGAACTGGTGGAGTACCATCGTACAGCATCCGTTTCTCGCTCGCAAGACGTCAAACTGCGCGACATGATTCCCGAGGAGGTACAAATTCTAAAGTAGAATATTTAATTTGTAAAAAATATTCGAATGCATTAATTGCACAAGTATAGTGTGTTCTTTTATCTATATCTATCTATCTTGATTATCCAATTTGGTATCATACAACCTCTTTGTCATGGCTTTCAGTGTTTGGTGCAAGCACTTTACGATTTTGCACCACAAGAGCCTGGCGAATTGGAGTTCCGACGAGGGGATGTAATTACTGTCACAGATCGTACAGATCAGCATTGGTGGCACGGAGAAATCGGTAATAGACGAGGTCTGTTTCCGTCTACCTATGTCACGCCATATCACTCCTAGGTAAGACGTCTGTACTCTTTGCAATTATCTCTGTATCTGTTTCTACTTTTTATTAATAAATTTTAATATAAATTTTATATATTGTCAATGCTAACAAGTTCCTTTTAACAATTAATTAAAAAATACAAATATGTAAAAAAATTGTGTATCACAAATGAGATAAAGAAGAAAAAAATTCATTTCAAAATATTAAACGCATTTCAAGAAAATACATCAATAAAGAAATGTATTTTCAATTTTTTGTATTTGCTTCTTTCCATTATTAATATATCTTTTTATTTATATAAATCCTTTTTTTCCTATTTAGAATTTATTAATAATGTATAATTTTTTCAGGCCTCACATGGTCGAGCGCATAGAGGCCGTTATTGGGAACAGTGGCCGCCTTATCCCACCTCTATCACTTACAGGATCCGAGTTGCCGCGGATTTGATAAATAATATTTTACAAACCTCACCTATCGAATGGGCCACTAAGGTATACTGGTGGTCGCGCCGAAAAGTCTTCTAAGTAACCACGGCTAAAAATGAAGAACACACCCCAACACCAAAATTCTTGAATACCGAAGAAGAATAAACGTGTCACGTTATTTAAGTGAAAACCAAGAGATAGAGAGAAAGAGAGAATCACAGAATCATGAATCGTCTCATCGATATCACATCGAAACATCCGAGCACGAGAGGATGTAACGACATCTAGAATTTAAGAACGATTTGAGTATTTAAAGATATTGGACGATATTCGAGGATCCGAAGATCTCTAGTGCTATCCGGGGATCCAAGAATGCTTTTGCGAATGTCTAGGGATGTAATGATGCCTAAAAGATGCCTAAGGATCTTAAGGATTCAAGCATTTATAGAATTCTAACAGTTTACAATGATCCTTTATCTAAGAGTTATCTAATTATCTATGGATATCCCCAAGGATTTAAGGGTCTCTCGTACGTGATCACCACAATGAGGGTCGCGTTCGAGGAAAACCGAATATGTATATTTTTGTTTTCCTCCCTTTTTTTGTAAACTTTTTTGAGGCCTCTTCTTTTTCTTTACTTATCGCGTAAAGCAAGAACTTCGTAGCATGTATTATTGTGTAATTATTATCTTTTATGGTTATTATTATTATGACTATTAATGTTATGTTACAATTTTATTGATAACAATATATTATATTAATTATGGCCGCGTGAGTTTTGTTTACTTGTGCCCAATGACGATTATTCCTTTGGATCACAAAGAGTAATGCGCTATGGCGAGTGATAGCCAAGGGCTATCGCTTATATGGCACGTTGCATGCTTATTGTAACAAGTGTAAGACGAGTGATGGGTCTGCCTGTTCTTTACACGCTAGCTCTAATATGTCATTCAGGAAACCTGCTCATGTGCTTTTAGCTTTATCACAGTCGATCGCGACAAGTTCTGGAAGCGGAAACACGTGTTTCACAATCGGTGTCGTTCCGCCGGCTTTATTGTTCGACGTTTGCTCTCCTCTATAAGTAGGATCAAAACGTTAAGATACTTAAGATTGAACATTAGATATGAATAAGATCTAATAGAGAATTTAGTAGAATATGTGAATTCGGGGAAACTTTTCAAAATTATTCAGTTTTATTCTTTATTAAGTTATCTGATTTTAGCCAAGTTTCAGAGCGCAATATCTCTACGAGTAAACAAATGGTATGATTATTTAATTGCATTGGTAGACTGATGAAAATCACCTAATTACGCTTCTGATTCAATTCACGCGCAAGTTCAACTTTATTAATGAGCAAGTAAAATCAGATAAGAGAACAAAATACATTACGATAAGTCAAGTTCGAAAACATTATACGAATAACTGCAATTAGACTCGAAAAAAATGTGTACGCACTATTAATGAAATAAATCGCTCGACTGTCATTTATTAATTGATGAACTAAAAATCACTCCGAAAGGTATACTTTTACGTTAGAATATGCTATAGAGCATGATACTTTTGGACCAAGCAATGTATAATAATAACTCGAAATAAATGTCTGCCCAAGTCAAATGATCGCGAGCGACCCAGGTGAATCGCGATCTTTTTTGTACGGTTGTTTCTGTAATAAAACTTCAGCTATATCCTAATATATCGATAAGTGTGAGCTGACGAGCGCAAAAACGAAATATGCATTATACGCGTGTAATTGCGATAACAAGTGCATTAAAACACGAGAACTATTGGCAAGATAAAAGAAGAACGCATTTGGGACATGTGAGAATTGTAATTATTCACTGCTGCTGACTGTACGATGTTCAACACTCGGTGGTTTCTTACATAGCATGATAATGTACAATTGCAGTTATTATTAAAGCGATGGTATAATGTAGGACACAAGATAATGCACCATTATAAAATATTGCTACAATAAATGACAAATTTCGAGTTGTAGTGTTTCTTTTTACGTTCTATCAAGTAAACTCGATAAATAATATTTCTCCTGTAAGCTGAGAGAGACCTTGGCGATTTATCCTTGACACTTTCCTTCTTCAACAAACCAGCCTATAGGATATGTATCTTCCCGCGGTCTCTGATGATCTGATTATTTTAACAACTTGTCCGCGCTTCAAACCAAAATATCGGGCCACAGGATCACCAGCTTGTATTCGCATCAATTGATTTTCCTTCAATTTGTATCTCGTCAATAATTCCTCCTTCTCATCTGGAGTTAAGACAATGTGCTCAGGTACCAATTCATGCTCGGTAATGTTTATCAATAATTCAGATTCTAGAAACTGTTCTAGTATGTATTTTGGTGCCATGTCTACCAGTGATTGCTTAGCCGATGGTGTCATGCCTTGCTGGACTACAATAATTGCTCTGTAATAATAATCAATAATGATCTCTCATAGATTTTAAGAACAAGTGAAATAATGTAAACTATGGTATCTAATAACGTTGAAAAAAAGAAAATTATAAAAATTTATGTAATAAATTATCATCATACATTATTATTATATTATTTCTATTAAATCATGTTTATTACTTCGTCATATTTTTGTTAAAGAAATATTGCAAAGAAATGTAATAAAATATTGTTATAGAGACCAAGTAATAGTTGGTAGATTTACAATCCTGACCCTCAAATTCATACATGACTTGACTTTCATAAAAGGTTGATTGGAAAGAACTAGATGGCAAATTAAGTGGCACAAGGAATAGATGAATAGGTCAAATTCATTTTGTATCTGTACTTCAATTATATAAAATATTGTAATATATAAAAAGCAACCTGTGAATCTTTTCTTCTTGCATACGCTGGCAATAAGTTTTGATGGTTTTGATGCCAATTTTTGGTTCATCAGGAAAGAAGACAAATAACTGGTCCGTAGGATCATCATTATGCGCCACGAGAACAATAAGATCGCTCCTGGCTGGCCTCTTCTCGCTAGGTTTATCTCCAAACTGTTCTTTGAATTGCTCTAGATCTTGATCCAACTCGTCCTGCGTGACGAGATAACCTCTGTCGTGGCATAATTGCATCACAGTTTTCCTGATGCGCCATAATTTATATGTTTCATCCTCGTCATCTGCCATATTTCATGTCAAAATCTAGACAATCCTTCAATCGAAAACCTATTTTCTTAATAATAACCAAATTTGAAGTCAGTTACTTGATTTTCCAAATAATAAACTAATCTTGATAACTGCCCGGTAACGCTCAGTAACGCTAATGAGAAACCATGAGAAACCCGAGAAACTTTTGCCAAAGGAGACTGGTAAAAAGATGGGATAGGTTAGCATCTACTACTTAAATCGAATGCGCGTTTAGAAACAGTGACCGATCTGTTCGTCAGTTGCTAATTTCGATAATTTCGAAATATATTGTTGGAAGAAATTACAAAAATTATTAAAAATTATTCAGAAATAAAACATATCGTAACATAAACCTTGCAAATATAATGTATAAAATAATTTTTATTGAAAAATTATCTTTTCCTACATTAAAAGAAAAGTTCGAGAGATTTTATCTCTTATCTCATCCGTAAAAATATATTTACAAGATTTATGTTACGATATGTTTTGCTTCTGAATAATTTTTAATAATTTTTGTAATTTCTTCCGACAATATTTCAAAATTTATCGAAATTAGCAATTGACGAACAGATCGGTCACTGTTTCTAAACGCGCATTTGATTCAAGTAGTAGATATGCTAACCTCAAATAGTTAATGGCTGATGACAGCTTGACAACTTATGATCTGTGACAGCCGACATGTCAAAGTTGACATGGACTCTTCTGCTAATTCTTCAAATTTGTCTCGTTGGAAATACGGTTGGTTCGATAGGTGACAAGTCGCAGGTATACAACCAATGTCTAACTCTGTGTCGCAATAGCAACTGCAAAGATGGTAATGATCCAGCTGCGATTCATTTAAATTCTATCATATTTTTAATTTAAATTCTATCATATTTTTCTCCTTTCGTAAAGTAATTTTCCTTTAAGTATTTACTAGCTGTGTCAATTAATATGTAAATAAAAAATATATGTGCAAATTACGAATCAATAGAGTATTCATCAAAGTTATGTACGCAAACATTGCATATTCATATACGTGAATAAATAACGGAATAAAAGTTTGTTTCTTATTTTCCCATATACTTAACTAATATATTTATATATTTAAAACAATCGGTACATGGCCATTTGACATTGAACACCAATCTTGAATATCATTCTTTATCCCTTTTTACATCCTCTTTTCTTTCAATCTCACTCGCTTATATAAATATATTTCAAATACAATAATATAATTATGATAATAATCGACATGCACAATACTGCACATTTCATGTATATTAATATATGTATTTGATACCTTTACTTGTAAGAAACATTCTCCTCTCTCAAATATTTAGCTCAATTTTTCACAAATTACACAATGCACATTCTAGAAACAGATTTCAAGGAACAACCTTCTATATCGTTAATCTTGCTACAATGGTCTTGCAAGGAAGATTGCAGTTATATTTGCATATGGAGGACTGTTGATTACTTTGTATCTCATGGTTTGAAGATACCACAATTTCATGGAAAAGTAAGCAAAATATAGCGACAATTTTTTCTATATGAAAAGATTAAAAAGTATAAAGAGAAATATATCTAAATTGAAGACAAATATACTATTTAATTTTTGTAGTACAATCATGTATACATGTATATTCACATATGCATTATTTTTATAAAGATATCAATTTTATATATGTGTTGCTTATAGAATATCTTGATATCTACATGTATTAATACTAATATTAATGCGTAATGTTTTCAGTAGTTGATGATATTTATGATAATCTATTTCATTAACATATATTATTCTTTCTCCAGTGGCCATTCATCCGCTTGTTTGGATGTCAGGAGCCTGCTTCAGTTCTATTCTCCATATTAAATTTTTATGCACATTGGATAATGTATCAAAAATTTAAAAGAAGAGTAGATCGAGCCAATCCTATGTTTTATACTTGGGCATATTTTAGTATTGTAAGTTTAGTATTCACATATATTAAAATGTCTAAAATTCAACAATTAATGTTTTTAATTATAAATTTTATCAATTTGTAGTTTTTTTAAATTAATTTTTTTTTATCCGAGGTAATAAGCATTATTGTTTCTACAAATTTTCAATTTTTAATGTTACATGTCTTCTTACTAATCAATCTATACGTTATAAATCTGTTCAAGTTCATTACAAATATAATGAATAAGTTTATTAGTCTCCCTCTCTCTCTCTCTCTCTCTCTCTCTCCCCCCTCCCCCCTCTCTCCCCTAGTCTCCCTCCCTCTCTCTCTTTTCATTTTTTAAATTTATTTTTCTGTGAAATTTTATCTTCAATTATTTAAAACTTAAAGATTATCGCGATCTCTTTTTTTTATTAGAAAAAATATTTTTACGAATGACCAACTGATCAACGAATTTATAGGCAAAAAGTAACAGGTTTTTGACATTTTCTCAAGTAAATTGTTTTATATGTTGTCGTTTTATTTATCATCAAAAGCATTTGTTACTTGATTCGTCGTATCGATTGTTGTATGATCTTTAACGACTTTTATGCTATGTGTTATCACAGTAATTTGTACTTAAAAAGTGTAATTTTCCTGTAGGTATGCTTAAATGGATGGTTTTGGTCAACCGTATTCCATTCGCGGGACTGGCCATTTACAGAAGCTATGGACTATTCGTGTGCATTTAGTATGGTACTTACACTCTTATACTCTATGCTTTTAAGGTAACTCACAATAAATGTAATTTATCTTATTACCTTAATATAATTTATGTACTAATATTTAAAAAATAAAACTAATTAGCTTTGTTTGGTTATATTTATATAACATATTTAATAAATTTTAAAATGTAAAGTCAAAGATCAAATCTTAATGTATATGAATATTTTTAATCTTCATCATTTAATTTTAAATTTAATACATTTAATAGGCCTATTGTAAACCACACGTTTCGTTTTTTAAATATAAGCTGTTTTGTACATTTTAACTAAATTTAATATACGTGTTAATTTTTAGGATAACGAATCAGAGGACTAAAGCATTTGTTATAATAACTTGTGGATATGTGAGCATTTTGTGTACACATTTGTTACATTTATGGTCAGGCAGAATTAATTATGGTTATAATATGATGCTTAATGTGGCGATAGGTAAGTTTTACACCATAGTCGCATATCGTTATAGGAAGATAACTGTATTGTAAAATTGAACCGCATGTATACAATATATATTCCAGGACTAACGACTGTTGCGGTAACAATGCTATGGTGGTATTTTAAACGCCATAAGTTGCCGTACATGTACTTAATTGCTTGGTTCAATATATTGACTATTCTCGTGACTCTTCTCGAATTGACAGATTTCCCTCCTATTTTTTGGATATTTGATGCTCATTCCTTGTGGCATGCCAGTACAGTTCCTTTAACGATATTATTATATAGGTAATTATGCATGCAATTATAATGATAAATAGTTATTAAATTTAGACATGTAAGTCTCCGTTAAATAATTACACGCACACGTACATGTACACACAAATATATATACACACTACAAAATAGTTTATATAAATTAAATCACATTTTACAGTCTTATTAATATGATCATTAAGTATAATAGAACTGCAATTACACAACCAATTAAATATGTTCTATTTGTTTTCTACAGGTTTATGATTACAGATTGTTCTTATCTGAAGAAATACTATAATAAATCATTTCTAGATATTGATGATTACCACAGACAGTAATTTGTTTTTCATAATGCTAATCTATGTTGGCCTTTGCAAATACTCAGGGTAAGATAAAAATATAAATACGAATTTGAATTTTTAATATAGGATATTCCAACACATTTGCAAATCAAAATATTATAACAGAAAAATTCTTACAAAACTAGTAAAACTAAGTAAAAATTTTGTTTAAAATTATTTTCTAAAATAAAAAATCTCAGATATTTACTGTTTTATTACTTAATTTGTCAAGAAAAAATTTTGCTACATTTTTCTGCATTCAAATTTTTTTTTGTACAAGTGTACATGTGCGCCAAATTGTTGCGGTACGTTTTTGAAATACAAAAGTTTTGTTGAGGAAACATAAATGCTCTTGGCTAATATTTTAGAATAAAATTTTATTTCATTATTAATAAAATGCAAATATATATGTCGAATCTATTACAGATAAATATAAAATTTATCGCGTTAACATTAAAAAATTATATATATTACTAGATAAAAAATTA
>QKQZ01049275.1:0-10471 GCA_003595255.1 Solenopsis fugax
GAAAAAATAATCTGCAGTACCGACATTGAGGAAGTTCTCTTGTTACTTTAGCATCCTCTTAAACGCATTAAAAAATTTTCGTTATTAGTATGAACTTTCGCCCTCTTCATTTTTGCGTACTTTTATTGTATAAAAGTTTGGAATTATAAAAGTTTGGTTCTGTAAAGCCAATTCAAAGATACTTTCTAATAAAACGTAAAATTTGCTTTGGGATTCCTCAAATCTAATACGGCCGCATTTTCGAAGCTTTCATTTCGAAAAAATTATTCGATAAGTTTATGGTAATTCAATTATTAATTTATAATTTACATTACATGTATAGATTTTCAGTATTGCAGTCTATATGAGGAAGAGCTATGTGTACGTACATACATTTGCATATATTCTGCAATATTTTCTCTTTATTTTGAATAATTTTATAATAAAATATATATATATTTTTTTTATAAAACTAATTTTATAAATCTATTTTTGTGGGAGGAGGGGTCATATTACCATCCGTTTTTCTTCGATTCATTATGCAATGTTCACACGCTTTTCTAAATAACATCAAAAATAATAAATATTTCATAACTTGAAGTCTACAATCGATTAAACACATTGATGAATGTAATCATTAAGTTTTTAATTTAAAATATTGATTATTAACTATGTACAAAACTTGAGCAAAATGTAAATAAGGGACCGTGATATTCATCTTCTATCAAAATTTTATGTAAAATGTATGCTCAAAATACATTTAACAAACATGCAGAATACTACGTAAAAATATTTTGTAAAAATCGAGTTTGAATATAAAAATCGATTAATTTTCAGTACTAACACACAGTGTCAAGTTTACGTACATGTTAAAAAGTGCCGTAAAAGTATCGTCAACAAGATTTCAAGCGAGCGTTCTTGCGGGATAAATCAATCTGGATTACGTAGCTAGGGAGCCTGACTCGCGCACGAGTTGTGACGCGAGTTTCATCGGGGCGTGACGTTTTCGCGGAAGCTACTAGTACCGCGGAAAAGTTACTTTCTCGAACAGTTAAACGTGCGCGGATCCAGCAAAGCCCGTGGCGACTGGACTAATTAAACTGAGCGGAGTCGTTAGGGTGGACGTTCCGCAATCCGGTCGCGTTTCACAGCGGCCCGTTGCTCACCTCTCCACGCGCGATTTGCAATGAATCCCACACGCGACCTCGCCGAGTCTGTGGATTGAAATAAATGAAGACTGATCGCCGAATATCGACCTTGATGGAGGAGAAGCGCGCGGTCGCAGGAGATTGAAAAATATATCGCGCGGGAGCGGCGCCGTTTGCTCGCTCGTTTTTAAAAAGGCTGAGATGAACGGCGCTAGATTAAGGCCAATCTGATACGAGGGAAGCGATGATACCGAAATGACGCGATTTTTTTTCTCAGCACCCCCTATCTTGCGCTCAACCGGCAGGCAAGACGAGGTGTCTCACAATTGATGGAATTCATCGAGATGGCAAAAGTCTTAGTTTAATCGAATCGATTAATTTTGACGTGACATAATTTTAGCAGAGTATTTTTATTCAGATCGATTTAAAATATATATTTATTTCTATATTTAATAAGCGCTATTCTCGTTAAATTTATAGACAGATTGACAAATTTATATATTCCGCTTATATATATAGCGAATAAGAAGAATATCTGCGTCAAATAATATTAACACAAGATAGCATTTTGAGCAATTTATTTTCTATGTTAATATGACATTTAATTTTTTCATTTTTAAGAATAAGTATTATATTTTTAAATTTTATATATTTTTCATATATCTCTGTAAAAGAGCATTAATATAAGAATTAAAATTGTACAATGTAGTAAGGAGTACAATTATAAATATTAAATAATTGCGCAAATGTCATACGGTAATTAACTCGGTGTAATTAAAACTTTTCAATCCTGTGTATTATTGTAACTATAATTAAATTTATTAATTATAATTATATAATTATGTAATTATATAATTATATACTTTTATATAATTATAAACTTTAGGAATAAAAAAGGTGTAAAAGAAAGATATAAAATACATGACAATGATAAAAATACATGTAGAGAAACATTTCTCTTACTGGACTATTAGTGCATATTTCTAAATATATTAATAATACACTGAGAGAAATTGTTTGGTAGAATAGTGATCAAATGAATTTTATAGTTACTGGTACCGAAAACTTAGTAACATTTAACAAAACTTTTTGTAATTTGTTGTATGAGAATTATTTGGTTAAGGCTACAAATTGTTTGGTCAAAACAACTATATATTTAGTAACTATCACTATAAAATTCATTTCATCACTATTCAACCAAACTTTGGTTGATTTTACCAAACATTCTTAGTGTAATGAAAGAAAAATTCATTGTAAATAGGACAAAGCAAAATAAAATCCAAAAAAATTAAATTAGATTAGAGATACGTTTTGATAACTCGAGAATTAATGATCTCGCTTTTTTTCGAATGTTACAGCAAGACTGCCCTAACGGCAGGTTAACGCCGGCGAAATTTGTCGACATGTACAAAATGTTCTTCCCGTCCGGCAACGCGGAAGAATTCTGCGACCACGTGTTCCGCACATTCGACATGGATAAGAACGGCTACATCGATTTTAAGGTGAGTTCCGTAGATTTTTTTTACAAGACGCGAATTGACGCAGATTGTTGTAATGAGGTGTGCAATGACTACCGTGCTCCCGGTGGAGTTTCCAAAGGGTATGCATTCATCCCGCGGCGTTATACTCGTCGCACGTCGATCATTCCGCGCGATTAAACGCGATCATCCGCGAAAAAATCCTCGCGGCTAGGCTGTTTGACTCGAGGAAACGCATTACACGCGGCAATACTTCCATCTGAAAGAAAAGATCCCGCTTTTATGACCGTAGAAATATCGTTCGCGTGAATTTAGGTCGATTCGACGGTACTCGGAGTCCGTGAATATCGGAAATTCGTCAGAAGATGACTGCGATCTGTACAGCGACAAAAGCGATTGGTCAACAGTGAAGACGGTAAAACGATGCGCTGAGACAATGGGTGATTTTCATCTTGGCACAGAGGCGCATGAAGAAACGCGAATGGGCCCTACATCCGATTTATATACGCTCGACGAAATGCCACGACGTAAATCTTTTCGAGATTTCAGATTGCATATTCTTTTGTTCTGGGGGTTGTCCGTGATTGCGAATTTATGTCTTTTATAAACCGCTTAAAGCCGTTAATAGTGCATTATTCATACGATGTACATACAGCCGGCGGCTTCCTGTGTCATTTTCCGTAGTCCCTTCTCGCTCCGTGGCTACGTAACCGCCTTGACTCGACTCGAAACTCGAAATCCTCCGTGAGGAAGTGCTTTCACGTCACACGTGGTAGATCTCTCCGTTTATAAGCACAGCAAGCGGATATTCTCGGCCGCCATCAGTACGCCGGTCGGGTAATTTAATATAGTTCGCCAAAGGTGCGACGCGCGTCGTGTTCGCCAGCCGGCGAATAGCTATTTGACATCTGACCCCAATACGCCGGATAAAACCCCGAGCTTTGTCTAACGTCATGCTTTGTGAGGTGCTTTCGCATCGCATGGCTGATCAAAGTCGCTCTAGAGTAACTACACATGATTCGCCATGGACAAGCATTCTTCGGATGCGAGCGACGTCCGACTTTTCAGCCCCCTCAATTCGCATCGGGAATCACTTGCCTTCTTATCTTTTTAGCTCACTCTTTTTTTTATTTCTGAAGCAGCCTGTATACCTTTCTTGATGCGATCTTCGTAATTAATTAGTAAAACTTATTAAGGATGTATGGGTGGTACCTCAAAAACGTTACCAAAAATGTAAAAATTTCACAGATTGTTCTATTATTACGTTTGTGTCTATATAAAATTTGAACACAATTCTCTTATTAGATTAAAAGTTATTTAATTATTTATTTATTCTTGATCTTATAAATAACTTTTAAATGAGTAAGTAGATCTGCATCAATTTTTGCACAAATATTTATTAGAATTTTGTTAGTATGTATAAAAATTTTGATCTAATTCGCAATGCTCCTTTCTCATCAAATTTACAAAAAATGCGTTTTTTGCAAATTTGATTAGGAAGGAACATTGAGAATTAAACCAAAATTTTTATATATCTAACAAAATTCTAATAAATATTTGTGCAAAAATTGATGCAGATCTACTAACTGGTTTAAAAGTTATGTCTTTAAAACTGCAACAAAATAGTCATTTTCGTTGCAAAAATTATTATAAACCATCAATTTTTCGTTGTTTTCTTCAAAAAATACAAATTTTTGTTTTATAATAACCTTTGTAACGAAAATGAATATATTTTGTTGCAGTTTTAACTTTTAGCTCGGATTGTATAGCCAGAACATCCTTAACATCTTATCGTAAATATTTCATCTATTAGAGGTAATTTGGGATGAAAGGAAATAAAGTATCAAGTATCATAAATTCATGAAATATATTGCGACATACAAATTATGATAGAAAGGATGTAATATTGTAATTTTAAATTTAATTTTATCGAATGGATAATCATCACACACAGGATTTAAAAGTAATAACAATTATACTAATTGCATAGGAAAATATAATATTACACATTATATATTTATTTTCTCTTATTTGCCTCGATTCTAATATGCAAGAAGGAAAGCAAATAAAGTAGAGAGAAAATTACTCATACTTTAAAATGATATTAGAGATTCTATATTACATGTTCAGAGTAACATAACCTGCATAAAATAAATGAAAAATTTCAATATATATTCTCTGTAATATAATTGTATCTACTGCGTTTACAGTTTAATTCACATTACATTAATATTACTATGATTTCAGAGAGAAATGTAATGATATTTATTTGCCTTATTTTACGAAACGTATTAATGACAGAGCGCTAAAAGATATGTTACATTATATTTAGTAGAAATGTAATAATAGATGTTAAATGTAAAACCTGAACCGTTTTACAAGATTGCAGGTTAAATACGTTGCGTTAAATTCCGTATTCTGTTTTTATCGTATCGCGTTGCAGCTACTAATCATCTGCTCAGCAAAGCGTGTTACGAATGCGTTTCTTCTAACAGAATTATTGGAGCAAGCTATCTTTAAGATATCTTTCATGTTAATGTGCAAATCACTCGTTCATCTAAATCTAGACCCCTCTCTATAAATATTGTTAAGCTTATAATAAATTATTTACTTTCTTATTTTACCCAGAAGTTCTATGGAACGTGAGATTCTACGTAATTTAACGATAGTGTAATCGTACACCGCTTAATAGTACTTAATTACTAAAAATTCTATAAAAATAAATCATTTTACATTTTAAAGTAGTATTAAAATTATTTTACATTTTAAATATCACGGTAGTATTAAATATCATGGAACTCAGTTTTTGATTTAAAATTCAGTGAAAATAAAATTAATCTCTTGTAATTAATCAATACACGAAAAGTTTGCTGCTCATTGAAACTAACTAAAATACAGGATTTGTTAAGGGCTTAAACAGGACTTAAAATTCGTGATCTATTAAAACTGAAATATAAAGTTTGCTATTACTTGAAACTAAATCGAAGTGCTAAGTTTATTATCTATTTACATTTACGCTTAACTTACGAAAATTATACATAACTCAAGATATTAAATCATCGTAGTCTGCTTCTTTTGTAAACTTTCTGAATGAAAAACAGACATTTGCTTTCAATTTCCTCATTAAAGTTTCGAAAGCAAATAGAAGAGAGAGACTACACACTTAAATTATTCGATAGAATGAAAATATAAACGATCAATTTCACAAATAATTTTTTTTTTTAATAATTAAGATTGTTTTCTTTTTAGAACATTGTAGAGGTAACGATAAGAGCACAATAAATTGTCATCCAAGTCTCGGAAATAATATCGAATGTGCGAAACAAACTAATCTACGTTTCATATCTCGAATATGCAAAGTTTGTCCAAGCGGTCCATCGACGCGGACGTTTAATATCTGGCGAGTTGTGTAGATACAATCTCGCCAGTATCACGCGGTCGTGCAACACTTAAGAAATTTCGCGTCGAGATTGCAAAGTTTCGCCGGAGTTTCACCGATACGAAAGCTCCATTGTAACTTCATTGCGAGCCGAAGTTCTGTTTATGTACAGCGTGTACGCTCGCGTAAGCTCTAAACGAGTATTATTTCGATATTAAGTAAACCTGCGATGAAATGTAGCTTCTCGCACAATTGCATTGTGTCGCTACGAGTTCTGTCGCAATGCACACCGGCAAAAGAGGCATTTGCAACCCTCAGCTGAAAAATATGCGAGTTTCGCCGATAAGCCGAGAAACACGAGTCGAACATTGCTGGTCTCCATTCGATTCTCGTTATTGTATCGAGACGAATAGCTATCTGTGTACAATGGCTGCATGAAAACCTGTTCTCTCTTTTTTTGCGAACGCTCCTCCCGTCGCGTTCCCTTTGGATATAATGACATCAGTTTCCACTCGTTTTTCTTCGGGGACAATCCGTGCAAAGTCGTCGTCTCCGAGTTTGACCCTCACAATATCTCCAAATGGGAAAAACTTCCCTCGATGATGATGTGTTCCAGAACGTCGCCGATAATAATAGCGGCAATAATAAGCGATGGAATTTATGGATGAAATATATGTATGTCTTTTCTTTAATGAGAAGTTTTACGGCGTCGTTCGAAGTTGCTTTTGACGAATTGAAGACGAACATTTTTTATTTGTTTTTTTATTTTCCTATTTGTTAGTCTTATTTTTATTAAATAAGCCAGAGAAAGTGTGTGAGTCAATTCTTTTTTACCTTTTCATAGTGCAATTTGGAATATCTAAAAGTATATTTTTTAACTCTTCACTGAATAGAATTCATTCATATCTCAATTGTTTTATTTTTGCGCTTTGCAATTCTGTATTTATTTTATTTTAGAGTCTATAATGTTTTACTTAATTCCAGATGTTATTGAAGAGCTAAAAGAGTTAAAAGTTTTGGAAAGCAAATGCTCGATGTCTTATTTAAGAGACGTAAACTTATAGAGTAGTCTTCATGATTTCGTCGAAAGTGCGACTTAAAATTCTTACATTATCCTGACAAACGTACATGCAAATATATATTAATATATTTTTATTTTTTTATTTTTTAACGTGATTGAACGTGCATTCTTGTATCGTTAATAATTTTCATCAAGACACGTATAATTTTCAACGGTAAACTTTCTCTAATTAAACTTCCACAACTTTTCCGCAGGGAGGCAGTAATGAACTAATTCAAGCGGTTCGCACATTGAAAAGCCATTAGAGATTTAGCTGGAACTTCCGGCAGTTTAAACTTTATTTCCTGAACATTTCCGACGGAACGGTGATAAATGACGGACGGGTCAGCTATTTCGGCGTTCTTGCAACTTTTCTTATTTAGAAGGAACTCGGATTCCATTTACATTTATCGTTTTTCCTTTGGACAGCATCTGAAATCTCGAGAATCGAAAACATCTCGTTCTGCATAAACAGTGCTTTGCACTTACTTCGTGTATCCAAATATATTAGGAATGACATGACAAATATTCTTCAAGCTTCAGAACGTTAATATATTCCTATGCTTTTTTCTGAGAAGGTTTATATGGGTTTATACAGTATCTTCTGTATTTCTGCTGATAATTATTGGAACGATATTACGTGATATTAAATATATGCATGGTGTTTTACACATCGCTTATTTGCTACAAGAACAACATTAATGCCTATTTCCACTAACACAGATTAACTTTGATCTCAGTTTAATTTATTCTTCATCTTTTTTTAGTTCTAAGAATTGGAAAAAGGTAACAAGTAAGTTAAACTGAGATCAAAGTTAATCTACATTGGTGGAAAGGGGCATCAGTCAAAAAACAAAATTTTGCAGTTTAAATGTTTTGAATTATTGAAATTTCGTAATATCATTTTTAAATGCAATTTAAAACTTTGGTATTACAATTTGGTCTGCTGATTGTAGAGGAATAAAAGTATCAATTTCCTCACTCAATTAAATTCTCATCAAAATTTCTTTTTATTTGCAGACAATTCAATAGTAACTATTTTTTATTTATATTGTTATAGCAAATGAGCAATATATCATAAGAATATATTTTCCAGTTTTGAATGTCGCTTGGTTTTTTGTATTAAAGTATAATCTTTTTAAAAGAAAATATATTAAATCAGTTCACAAAGAAATTACATAACAGATAAATATAATAGATTAAATTATAAATATGGCTGTAGAAATAAAAGTATAACAAACAAAATTACTTAATATAAGATTGAAGATCTATCTTATGATTTGTGTATGAAGAAACTGTCTTTGAATGAATATATAAATTATGAATGAATATATATTATAAATTAATGTTATTAAAATAAAATACTTCTTTAGTTTCTCTGGCGCGTGAAAAATGTGTACAAATAATATCTCGGTAAATTTATCTCTTTTCATTAATAAAAATGAAATATTTAACATGGAACAAATTCTGATTAAAAGAAAGAAAATCTACATTTCATACATATAAATAATAGTCTAAACCTATAAACTTTATTTTCTTGTATATTTATAATTTATCCAAATATCGCACTCTTTCGTTGCAAGCGGATTACTTCTCTACCAGGTATTTCAAAATTTTCGAAGATTGCGAGGACAGTACAGAGTTTCATTCACGCCTTCCCCACGAAAACTTTTTGCACGGCGTACCGTGTAATTGCATTGTTGGACTCGGACGCATTTGGGACTGAAAGTTAACTCACAATCAGTAAAGACTTACCTCTAAAGCTTATTTTGAAAGGACATTAGAGAACATGCTTCTAACTTTATCCAGTATACATATATTTCACTCCCGTTTCGTATATTGGTGATACTTTGCAATTATTCCATCTTCTAGTGCACTGAGATAAATTACACGTACATATATTGTATTTGTTAGACTAATATCAATTTCTAGGTTCAATATCAGAATATCAATTTGCTTATTTGCTACTTCGTGATATTTGTACAAGTCGCAAAATTACAATATTTAAAACGAGATATCATCAATTCAATAGAAACAAGTTAAAAAACAATACGGATAAATAAGAGAAACGCTGATTACGGTTGGATCTTGGTGCTTAATATTATTTTATATGTTAAATCTTAAATACATTTTCAGTTTTATAAACTGCGCACTAAATGTAAATATGACAAATATTCTTCAATGCCTCTAACATTGTAAAATTATTACTGTAAATTACAGTGTTTTAAGGTGCTTGTAGCATCATCATTAAATTAACAATCAATTTAATTTATGATACTATTTTTAGCTTCGATTTATGATTGCTGTTTAAGACTGACTGTATTCGCGTAAACTGGAAATGTATTTCAGATTTACCTGTAAAATAACATTAGGCACCAAAGTCCAATCTCGACGTTTTAATTATTTGTGTGCTTACACATAAACGATTTAATTCAAATTATTATTATTACAGATATCGCTAATTAAAATATACTGTAAAAATTACTAATGTTTTACTGTTACTTGCATAATCCACGTTATATGATATTGATAAAACACAAATAAACTTTCATTTTAAGTATAATGTAAAGTTATATTTTATGTCGTTCTTTATTAGATAGAGAAGATGATGCATTACTGCTTCAGGATAAAATTTGAACAACTTTTTAATGATTTTATTTATCCTTATATGATGGAAACATGACAAGTAATCATAAAATATGCTGTAAAAAATATAGAACGAATATTTATGAGTTTTAGTTTCGCGTTGAGTATTTACGATAACGTTAAACAATTTTGATTTATTTCCCGATGGCACCGTCATGATTTATTCGTGAAACTAAAGTCATTAGAAATGTTGTGAGGATCTCCTAAAAGAACTTTGAGTTTTACATATGGAATTCGTACAGTTACATAAAATGTTAAGGCTGTTCACTTACGTTGCAATAAAGTAAAAGGTCATACGTCACGTAACCCGTGTGCAAGAAAAAAGTGTATGTTTTACAGAAAGCTTTTCTGTACTTTCATGTTCGTCCTTGAATCACGAACAGGCTTGACCTTTTCCTTTTTCTTAGAGAGCACCCGATCGCGATCCTTCCTGTGGTTGCATTTCCATTAGCGTCTACCATTGGGCACCAGGATCCATTTTGAAAATCCACTTTGGAACATTAGTGTTCGAGGAAAACGTATTTCTCAATGTTCGAAGTTGCTTAGTTCGTTTTGAAGCATACGTCCCTCCCGTACTCCGTGCTGCTTTCTCTTTTCTTGTTTTACTCGCTGTTTTCACTTTGCACGATGAAATGTTGTTTTAAACTTTTAACAGCTGAGTGTTGAAAACAAAGTTTTGTGTGGAACAGGACTACAAAAACATTAGTGTGAATTGTGGTTTATAATAGGGGAGACCAGGGCTATTCGTTAGGTGGGGTAATTCGTAAAAATGGAAATATCT
>QKQZ01049279.1:0-36666 GCA_003595255.1 Solenopsis fugax
GGGTGCGATCAGCTCGCCGCCGTTGGCCGGCTGGAACGACTGGCCGGAGGAATTGGAACCAGGCACGCCCTGCCAGCTCACTAGACGGCAAGGTTACGTCATATACTCTTCTCTGGGCTCGTTCTTCATACCGTTGTTGCTGATGAGCCTGCTCTACCTGGAGATCTTCTTGGCGACGCGCAGAAGGCTGCGGGAACGGGCCCGACAGAGCAGGCTGGGCCAGATGCAGTCCGCCAGGCATCGCGAGACCGACGACGCCGAGGAGTCGGTCAGCTCCGAGACGAATCACAATGAACGCTCGACGCCCCGGCTGCAGGCGAAGCCGTCGTTGATCGACGACGAGCCGACCGAAGTGACGATAGGTGACACCCCCGATCGTCGTACCACCACCGCGTCCACCAGACGAGGTGCCGGCACCGGTGACGCTGTTCCCACCACCTCGACCGTCTACCAATTCATCGAGGAGCGACAGCGGATCTCCTTGTCGAAAGAGAGACGCGCGGCGAGGACCCTGGGTGTCATCATGGGCGTCTTCGTCGTCTGTTGGCTGCCCTTCTTCCTCATGTACGTCATCGTGCCGTTTTGCCCGGCCTGCTGCCCGTCTGAGAGGATGGTGTACTTCATCACGTGGCTCGGCTACGTCAACAGCGCTCTCAACCCCCTCATCTATACCATCTTCAATCTCGATTATAGAAGAGCGTTCAGGCGGCTGCTGCGAATCCGCTGAGCCCTCCTCGCGCGCGCGCGCCCCTTTGGATCCTTGCCTTTGGATTCCATTCAGCCTGCAGGGATCCGAATCCCTCTCGTCGAGCCACGCGACGAGCCACGCGGGATCTCGCGGTGGCGATCGTCTCCTATATACGCCACGACTTCTATACCCACGCGGGATTTCCGTCTGCTAATCAACGGGAGTCGTTAAGTAAGTTCTTCGTCCAAGGGAAAAGCTCGTCGCTTCGCGCGCGATTAACGGTAATTTAGACGTCTCGCACACCCCGATCGCTTGTTCGCGCGCAGCTCATTACGCGTTACGCGATGAAAACTTGGCGCAGTTAACACAGAGACGACGACGATGACGATGACGAGTTACGAAATGGCAAAGCTACAACTCAGAGCAAGTAAGTTACCAGCAAATTCGCAGGATTATTACCGTTTTACCGTCAAGTTACCAACTTTCTCCAAGAAACTTGATAATTTATTTTCGATTACCGCGTCTAATTAAGGTATCGAGCGTATTAACACGAGCACTTACTTCAATGAGTAGCGATGAAGAAAACACGGCCATAATTCCCTACTGAAGGAACACGTAATAACGCACTGTTATTTATATCGAAGAAGAGAGGAAAAATACACGAATTTCGACGTCATGAACAGAAGATTAAAGGTCATTGGCGTGAAAATCAATACAATTGATAGAACCAATTTATCTAGTGTTTGATGCCTAAATCAAATACTTGCGCAAGGTTGTGAATTATTATATGTAACTTTCGAAGTAAATTTTTCTTTTTTATGGAACGCGCGAAAAGTTGAACGCCATAAGAATCTCGAAAATTTCTTTCAACTGGTATAAGGAATTGCCGTGAGACTCCGAGAGAGAGAGAGAGAGAGAGAAAGAGAGAGAGAGAGAGAGAGAGAGAGGAGAGAGAGAGAGAGAGCCTGAGAGAAGCGATGTGCACTTACCGTTGGAATCTGCCTGAAAATTTATCAGGGATCCCGAGAAGACGTTGGGGAAAATGGATACGGTTTCATCCGAGAAGTGCACGAAGCCCATCGCAATCAAGATTGGCAGGGAGGCCGGGCGCTAATCCGGTCCTCAAGAGCTTTCAAGGGCGAAAGTTGAAAGGAAACTTTCTGCGAGAGTGATAAAGGAAATTATGCTTCCTGTGTTGGTCGGTGCGCGACCACCTTCCCCGAATATCATTATGTAAAGCATCGTCGGCTCTCTATATGGATTTTCTCTCTTCCGTGGTTTCGATGATGAATCTAGCTGCGCTGGAAGATGATTAATGATTGAATTTAGCGCCCGGGAGCGTGTAAATGCGATTTATCACTAGATCAATAATGCTCGATACCGGCAATGTAATGGAATCGAGGTCATCGGGGAGGTCTCGCGAGAAGCTATCGTCGTTTCCTTTTCTCGTCGCGCGCACAGTTTCCGTCTCCCTCCCGATGCGCGATGTCACGGCGAGAGCAAAAGAAACGTCTCTCTCTTTCTCTCTCTCTCTCCATGTGGAGTATCGAGACTGTCGAGTAACCGCGCGTCGCGCGTCGCGCGTCTGTCGGCGAAAGAAGAGGACGTGCTTTTCTTCCACCAACGAGACAAACGGAGAAATAATATCGTACGTGCGCTTTAGGTAGGCACCCGGTAGACGTGCGTACGTCCGCCGAACGTTAACAATTGCAAGTATTACGGTTGTGAATAATTAATAGTACTGTAAAACCCATGAGCCCCGATGCGCGGGGCACGTAGCGTAAGGAAACAGCGTAAGAGACATTCGCTCGACACCACCGAGGCGGTCGTTTATTCGCGGGGCGTGACTTTAATAACGCCGACCCGCAAAATCTCTGCGGTTTTACGACACGTGGCGGTCGCGGCCGCGGCTGCGATCGCGGCTCGTATAAAGTCACACACTTTAAACCGCCTGCCGACGTATTCACGCGTTGACACGCGATTATATCGTCACCCGTACCGCTACAAAAGTTTCCCGGAATCACCGCTATTTATAATATTATAATGACGGCTCTCTCTCTCTCTCTCTCTCTCTCTCTCTCTCACTTTATTAATAGCCGCTTTTTCGTTACAACTTTCCATGAATCATGCAGACTATCGTTCATTCAGACTTTTTAATATTCAACTTTCGTGAACGTGAGAGCAACGATTTACGACTCTTCAACTCTTAATTTATCATCAAAACACGTTCCGGACATAAATAATAGAGAATAAGCTTTCGTTATATTCATTTATACCTTCGAGAAGTTTAAACTTTTGTTGACTCCAAAAGACAAACTTTTATCGTTCTACAGAGAGAGAGAGAGAGAAAGTATCGAACAGAGGTTGTGTATTTTATTGAAAATCTTTCAGCGAACAGACAGACTCGGAAATGCGATTCCCTATTGTCGAAACTTTTCGCTATTAAGAGTGGTTTCGAAGGGTACAACGTACAACTCTCAAGTGAATATCCATTCTTGCGTCTCGCTCCTTGTTACCGATCAATAAAGCATGTATCGGTGATTACGGGACACCGTGTAGATCTGCGTACACGCATACACGCACACACGTATACATACACACGTATATACACGTACATCCGCATACCTTGACATACGCGAAGTACTATTTATATGACCACAATACATTTTAAAGTATCTTTAAGGGTAAAAACGAGGGAACAGGCGGCGGGAGAAGCCGCCATCTCCTCGAGTGCCGCGCCAAACGGACAGATTGAGGTGAATCCTAGATAAGAGGAGTGGAGTAATATACAATAGATCGGACGGTCATACGACTCGGTGGTAAGCTCATCACCAGGGCACTCTATAATAAGGTTGTGATAAGGTTGTGAGAACACGTTCGTAGCCGTGCTACGAACGACATAAGATTTTTAATTACTAGGATAGGGAACATTTCTTTACTCGAGTTATACTCTTCGATGCAGCGTTGCCTCCTACCCAAGAGAGATGGAAAAAGAGCGAGAGAGAGAGAGAGAGAGAAAGAGAGTAAGAGAACCAACGCTACGGGGCTTCAATCTTTAAAAAGTACATTGCTTCTTTTTTTCTTCGTAATCTCTCCGAAACGCTACAGGTAGTTTTAAACTTGCCAACTTGACTGTGACGGGTTGATACAAATGGGATTACATTTTCACGTGGCTATAAAAAAACTATCGTGGAAGCTACCGTATGGATCCTATTTGCGTGAAAAATCCGTGTCTTTAGGTATTCCTAAATGCTGACGCTCGTTTCCTACCATTTTTTATTTAGATGGATATTTCCGCGGTGACTTTTCCTACATAATCTAGTCAAATCTAGTGTGTCCCACGTGAAAATTTCATCATTCAATCCGATTTTTTTGCAAACGCGTATCTATATTTGAAATACACAAAATTGGATCGGTGCGAAGTTATTTGATTGATCATCTTTCCAATATTATTTTTTCTTTTTTTTTTATATGAGGAATGATTCATGGAACGTGAGAATCGTGAATAACTCAGAAAATAAGTCCTTTACGAGAAAATGTTTTTCAAATAAAAGTTGCTTTTGTGGGTCGAGTAAAAGAGTGTAGCATGTTTGATTTTAGAAGCTAAATAATTAGAAGATAATGTTGAGTCAACTTTTGTTTTTAAGTGGTAATTACAACTTTTTTTAAACAGATCCTCAAAGCTAAAGTTCACGGCGTTTTCAAATTCCATGTTGATGACATTATTATTTATCTTTGTACCTTTAAATTTTCATGATTGTTAAGCCTCTTCAAACAAGTAACTTAATAATAAAATGTATGTTGGAAAAATTATTTGCAGCACTATTAAACAATCAATATAAAACACATTATTTTATTGTTAAGTTGCTTATTTGAAGAGCTTTATGGTTAACAATCACGAAAATGAAAAGATTCATAGATAAGTAAAAATGTCGTCAATTCAAAACCGGTTTTTTAAAAACACTATGAACTCAGCTTTCAGAATCTATAAAAATTATTAATAATCACTATTTAAGAAAGGAAATTTGATCTTGATATGATCCTAGAATGATCTAAGATCAAACACGCTATGTCATTTTACTTCCCCTACAAAATCACATAAATCAATTTCTATACAGAATATTTTTTTCTCGTAAAGAACTTTGTTTTTTTTAATTATTTGCAATTCTCACGTTACATGAACTACTTTGTATATATAAAATATGAAACAGAATTTATTGTTTGAAAGACTTTTCTCTACTATTATTTTTGAAAAAAATATTAATAAGTGCCAAAATAATGTGTATTTATCGCATTTTGACTTGATAGAAAAAAACATAAAATTTGTTACTGCGTTTTTACCCCTCTGCATTATTTCCGATCTTTCATTGTTGTCTTTCTCACGTTATATCGTTATGTGAGACAGCGTTGGATTCTTCGGATGCTGATATCTTGGGTAGGAATCTCAAAATGCGTAGTTTATGATATTATATTATATATTATATCGCGCATTATATTAATATACGTATCAGCAGTGTGATTCTTGTATAAGTGAATCGGTACGTAAATTCGTTATAATCTCTTCCCTAGAATTTTACCAATAATCTACTCTTTTTTTATTTTTTTAAATAACAGGATTATTAAAAATAATTTATGCGAAACGATTCACGATACACGAGAATTCCATGTTGTATTCGAGCCTGGTCGCTCGATACAAAGAATACACAGTTCTAGATACGTATGATAAATAAAAAGATATATATATATATACACACACACCTAGGTGATAAACTGATACTCGGTTGGTTGTGATTTACAAGTATAGCAATACAGCGATACTCGTTTCTGTGCGTGCTGTTGCCGGCGGAGCTTTCCTATTTCCCAGAGTTATTTCTCGCACAAAGCGAATTCTCTCGTCTTCTACGTCTGTATAAATCTAGAAAATAATTTCTTTTTTTCAGAAAAAATTCAAGATACAAAATCTCATCCGACAAATGAAAACGATGTATTCATTCCACAGTTATCATATTTGTAATACGATTTCTGCGTTTTATTTGTCGTCAATAATTAAATTTTTTAATATCTGTATATGTATATAAAGTATATATATTATATAATATATGTATGCAATTTTTAAATATTTTTAAAACAATTCAAATAAAAGCGGGTAAATGAGAGTACGCGCAGTTTTTGAGGCACACATCGATTTGATTGACAATATTCAACCAATATATATTGTATTTTATGTTGATTGAAGATTGTCAATTAAATCGTTACGCCTCAAACACTGCGCGCACTTTTATTTGTCTTTTTTTTTTGATATTTTTAATCATTGAGAGTTCCTATAATTTGTTTATTTTTTAAAATGTCAGACTTTTTTCATAAAATGAAAGATTCGTCCACACATTGTGTATTTTACATTCGGAAATATATAGACGCATATGCGCAAAGAGGGAAATCATATGTTTTATCACAGAGAGCAAGAAAAAACATGATGCCGCCCTCGAGAGAGAAATATTGTGGAATTCAAACACGAAAACAGAAAATGAACTGGTTACGGTAAAACCTAAAATGGCGCAGAAACAAATAACGCGACTTCGCATTTTACAAAATTCCTCTCGATGTTGAATTTAGCGAAAATTGATATTACACGCATAAATTGCTATTTCGATAATAAGCTGCTTTTATCCTCGTTTCACAAGTACAAAATCCAGAAACGATACGAAATCAATAAAGATTTTATGCAAGAATTTTTTATCAAAAAGATTATTGTAATAAATAAATTTATTGTAATAAATAAACAAAATTATTCGTCTCGTATTTAATATACATCACTGCATCGGTTGCAGTAAATGACTACTTAAAAAACTATTAAAATAAGATTTTAACAAATTGTAAATTATATTTTTACATTTAATTTTCATGCTTATAATATCATTTATTTGAAAATGTAATTATGTTAAGTTGTTTTTATTTATCCATTGACTAGTGCAATCAAAGGACAAATAAACATATTACTCATATTTATATTGTTGTATAATAAATAATATTATAAATTTCATGTATAATCATAATTAAATCCTTAAGTCAAATCGTTAAATTTGCAGCTCGTGTTTCACAAAGCAGTCTTTTAAAATATTTTCTATCAGTGTGTACATAGTTTTCATTCTTTGAATTGGACGTAGCGAAAAAAGTTCGAAGCTTTCCTGAATCATGTTTGTATAAATTTCTCTTTTTGTCGGCGCTCACTCTCTAGATTTATACGTACATTTCAAACGTAGTCATTGTTTCTACAAATATTTCAGCGTGGGATGAGTGCAGCATTTATTTGACTGCTTGTAATCTGTCACTTGTGAAAAACAGACAGCGAGGGGTGCTTGCGATGCAAGCCCGAAGCGAATTTACCATGTTGCAATATTACGAAACTCCCCGCAGTTACACAAAATTCGAGGTAAGGATTCGAGGGAATTAAGGAATCCTAAGAGGAGAGAGAGCTCCGCTCGCGCATCCCTGGAATGTACAGATCGAACGAGCGTTCATGTGAGCCTGCCGCTTGGTTGTATGCATGCAAAATCAATTAATGAACAAGACGGACATACTGACGCGTATGCACAGTAAATGACCGGTGTGCGAGTAATGAGTGCATCGAATCTACGGACGATTATGTATCTAATTATCTATCTACCGTGACGAACGTTGGTAACAGCAAAAACATTTATTTCGATTGACAATTTACGACGAACGCTCAGAGTAGTAAAGAAAAGAAAAGAAAAAAAAGAACAAAAAAGAAAAACACTCTGCGTAAATGTCGAATAAAATCATTAGAAAGATATATACGCGACTCACGAATTTCAGTCGATTTTATTATTAACATTTACGATTTACGAATCTTGATAATCAAGTTCCGGCCATACACATAGCAGAATTGATGTTGAATACGCGCGCGACTGACCCAATCATTTTTTAAATTGTAATTCTTATTACGCGTTCTTTACTACCAAAATATATGTTACTATTTAAATTACTACCGATTTAGTATTAATTCTTGTATAAGTGCGTGGCGTATGGTAAAAACTCGTCGTTAATTTTAAAGAAATCTTATGTATGAGATGAATGTACGAATATCAATGAAATATTGAAATAAACAATGTTGTACGGTGTTATGGATTTTACGCGATGTTTACTGTAAATTTCCTTCAGAATTTTGTGTGCCTGTTTGTGCGAGCGAATAGAAGGAGAAAAATAAAAGAATATATATACATGTGACTGCAATATATTATTATTCATTTGCTTCAAGGATATCTTGCATTATTTTATTATTCATTTGCTCAAGGGATATCTTGCTATATTAATTTGCAAACTTATATGCTATCTCGTATCTCCGTTTCTTACGTAACAGTTTATAAACATGATAAGTTATCCAGATAAGATGTTTCCTCTATAATATCCCGTATAGTACATAATGTAAATTTGGACTGACGATTCCGCGGCACTTGCTCTTTTTTTTACGACGGACTGCACAATGAGAAGTATTATATTTCGCGTGATGCATTGCACGCGACGCTGAAAACTCTCGGCGAAATCGTCTATGCCGTGCTTTCGCGGTTGCATTGTTACAAGAGCCAAGTGCCTCGTGCATTGTTCGTGTTACGTGGCAATTCCCTCTATATGATATAGCCCACATACTAAAATAACAGTCCCTACAGAGAACGTAATAGGCCCTTTTTGTAAAACACTCGGATTTGAAAATTTTAATTTACGTGTAAAATGAACGGAAGGTACCAGCTGTTGTCACATAAAGCAACGAGTATAAAGTGAATTCAGCAAAGAGCGATCTTTTATAATATGATACAAAAATACTTTTGTAAAATCCAGCACACGAATTACACACAAAATCTCTATTATTATTTTTATTCGGCACAAGTTTTAATTGTGATTTATAATCCTATTGAAATGAAACATTTTGACTACTCTGACGAGTGGTCAACGTCAAATCTGTTTAAATTACTAACAATAAGCAAACAGAAAGCGCAGCATGACAGACAACTCTTATTTAGACATCTCTTATTTATTTTAGCCCATAATTCTTCTACAAGTCATTCCTCCCATTCCTTTCTATTAAATATACGTTACGGAATGTCGATAACCCGGAACCCCGATAGAGCGGAATGAATGGTTGAGCAAAGGGGATAAAAGGATTGGGTATATCGTAACCGTAAATTTCGATAAAATAGGAAATAGTCCAGTAAGGAATATACGAATATTGCCTTATCACATTGCGAGTACATAAAAGTTAAATAAGACTGAACGTGTGTGAGGGTAGTGGTAACCTGGTAACTGCAAACTCCCTTTTGCATTGTCAGCCCGCGCTCCTGGGGGGTACTTGGAGTTGACGAAGCGACACATACGTGAGCGCACGTGCGCTCGTATAATTCGACAATCTGGTTAGTTCCATCGGACAAGGGTGCACGCAGGTATTTTCGTATTCATGAATGAAGAGGCCGTGCGTTGCATTGCTTATCGCTTATCGTCTCGCGCGCGCGCGCGCGCTAATAATTTTCTCTGAAGACGTGGTAAAGCGCCTCGTTTCGATGGCGTGTACCAACTATTAGCACACACCCGCTAAGAATCCGCGAAGAATTTTGCAATTAAATGAGGCAGGCTGTCGCCGCAGACGCGACGGGCTCTTAGCCCTTACGCGAAGCATTAACGTACGTTTCCAAGTGCCACGGACACGCGAGCACCACGCGGCATACAAATCGATGTCGAAACTCGGGCGTTTTCCACTTTTATAGCTCCAATCGTTTCTTCGCGCAATCTCGCGCAGCGCAGTCTCCGCGACATCCGCGACATCCGCGATATCGCACACAGAGGAGATCGCGTATGCCCGGTCGCCGTCGCCGCGTCGCGCGTCGCGTCGTCCACGAGAGTAGCGTCACGAGACCGACGCTTGATTGTGTTTTGCTGCGCCTCAAAGGGAACTTGCTTGGGTGTTTTGCAAATTTCGCCACAGCCGACCACAGCCGCTGTTTCGTCACCTCCGACAATTTTATTACGGATAAATGCGCTTTCATCGATCGGATAATTGCTCCGGCAATTTTCTTTAATGGATCCGCTTGTTCGTTATCAGGAGCGACCAAAGTACTCGGGGGGCGAGAATGGAAATTATCGCGATTACTTTCTGAATGCATAATGAAAAGCACGTCTTATGTGGATTTCATCTTACATACGTGCATTGCTGTCTTATTTCCTATGATAATTGCAATAAATGTTTGCTAGTAAACCTACTATTCATCGATAATAGCAGGTCTTTACGAAAACGTAAAATATCAAATATGTTTTTTTAAATAAATTATTTGATTAAATATATTTTTGAATAAATTATTTGCTTAAATATAATAGCGTTTGTTCTTTGCTAGATTAAAAAAAAAAACGCCGTAGTTTGACAACGTAATGGCATTCTGAATAATGGACTCTGTAAAACTGCTCGAATCATGCAAATTATGAAATATCCGGAGCTCCGAGTCGTTGACTGAGTCGAATATTAGTATAATATTGAATGCTTAATATTCGCGACAGCTCCCTTTATCGCGTCGTACTAGAAAACCTTCAGATAAAGCTCGCGCGCTATTGCCGGCCCGCAGGAAAAGTTGAGCGCTGAAACACGCCGGCTTTTCATTTATGCTGATTAGAGGGATTTATGGATCCTTGTGTGTCGTCTCGCATGCAATATTCTCGTTTCTCCCTTCCGCATTCTCGCGCGCTCCCGATAATTCCAAATCGGCCATGCGATACGATTTACATACCTACATAATCACTAGCAGCGATTACGTCCTCATGATTATGTATCACCTTTATTTAAGTATGCTTCTAAGTAAATGGACACCTGCGATGTCTCAACTGTAATGGAAAAACTTCAAGAGTCTTTTCTCAGATCATTGCATTCCAAGATGGAACTTGATGGAATTAATCGGAAGCGACGTGAAGCGACGTGAAGCGATTCCCAGTAGTAATTAAGAATTCGCAAGTTTTCCAATTTCGTTAATAAACTAATTTCACTATGTAAATTCGAAGAAGATCGAACGCAATTATGTAATGAGTTAACATAAATTCGATAGATGTTATGAATAAAATAAATTTAATTGCAAACGCGGCCACGTTACTCGTATAATGTGTATTGTTACATATTTGTATTGTAAATCATGGTAAAAGTATAATTGGCAAAAGTATAATTGGAGGCAGTGCTTAATGAAAAGTAAATTGATGCGAGATAATTGCAGGCAGGAGAAAAGGAGGGAAAAGAAAAATTGCATTATTAATCTATATACAGTTACTTCAAAACGAAATTTACATTAATAACAGATCATTATTCTTCCAATAAACCGACAGTCGCTGCAAATTGGCAAAAATTGTATCTAATACCTTTGTTCGTCGCGATCCTTTAACGTACAGCTCGGTGGTTTAGCGGAGAATTTAATTTTCTTTCGTTCAGAAAAGATTCAATTTTCTTTCGCAAAGGTTGAATTTTGCGAGACGTTGCTTGCGCGCGAAATGTTTACCATTACGAGACTTCTTGAATAAGACGTACGTTCGCGCGTTTACATATGATATATTAGCCCTGCTGACTTGTTGGAATGAAGAACATAGCTTTATACGACATACAGTACGCGAGATATTAATGTAATTAGCCGCGACATATCATCCACACGCAGACGTCTTTAACGTCTACCGAATCTAATTTTCAATTTATCTGTCTTCACGATTCGCACAGTACGAGCATGAATTTGCTATCTAAAATCTGGATTTCCTCATATTTCTAGTCACAGTCTTTCTAACATGCTTCTCGGGCGGCATAATCGATGCCTTTCATAAAATGCATATTCGACGATGCTTTGAATACGAAATGAGCAACAAACTGAAGAAAATCTGAAGATACTACCTACATAAAGACATAAAAAATTTCGAAAAGTTAGGTAAGTAATAACTTGTAATAATTTTTAGTATTTATGCTAACATCACAATTCGATCTTCAATCTAAAAAGCAGCAATAAATTAATTCCTCAAGAAGTCTTAAGCAATAAGTGAATTTTTTTCAGTAAACCCCAGATCTGTCGAGTGCATAAAAATTAATGAGTCGCATCAGCATGAATTAAAAATTCAATACATTGCTTTCAGGTGCCAACTTTATCTACTTCCTAACTTCCTTATTTTTTAAACATATAATTCTAGTCGTAAAGCATATTTTTAAAAGTGTTAAATTCAAAAGTGAGTCTTATTTGGTGCTGGATCTTGTTCGGTTCGGGTGCTTTATGTAGAGCATCGTGATAAAACGAGCGACATCTTCTTAACGTGCTGAACGAAACTGCATGTTATGAGAGAAACGCGCACGTATGTACGTGCTCGTGTCCTAATTTCCGCGAAAATATGCAGAAACGATACTCGATTGAGTCGCGCGTATCTACAGCGTTCTATTATTGAAGAGAGAATACTTTGTAAAGAAAAAAAAAAAAAAAAAAAAAAAGNTGGAGGGGTACAGATAAGTACGGACCGCATCGTCCCGGAGGCAACCGGTACAGAAACAGGCACGGCTCATAGAGATTGCTTTCTCGTGGAAGAGGGACCTTCTGGCGTACGACCGGTCTTCATTTCTCGTACTTTGCACGGTATATTACTTCGCGAGTTTGTACGTGGTGTTTGGGGTAAAACAGGAATAACGAACGCAGCAAGTAAAAAAAACAAAAAAAAAAACAAAGCGCAGCGCACGCACGTTCAGCCAGAATTTTTTATCATGAATGCAAACTCACGAATGCTATTTGTGTATCACGGCGGTGGACACGTGAAACGACTTCAAATAATGGGAAATAATTAATGCAACCGCATTAATTTCGCGTCGTCCTAAAATTGGTCCGCTTTCGAAATCCGCACGTCCCACTATAAATTTCAATTTCGATACCGAATTGAATAAACGTTAATACGATGTATATTAGAGATAATTTATTAAGGCACGTTCAATAAGCCCGTTGTCAGTATCGCGAATTTTGCCGATAAATCGATGTATCCATATATATATATGTGTGTGTGTGTGTGTCTCGACTTTATTGAAAATTTATCATCGAAGAGGAAATTAATCTAGAATCAGATTTCGCTTTAAAGAAAGATTTCTCGGATTACTCCTTCATTCCCGGGTATCGGCCGAGTTTCAATTTCCCGATTATTAATTATAATTAGTAATTTTTGAGATATGTGACATATTATCATTTAGCACGATTGAGATGTATGTCTATAAATTAATAGGTATCACTGATTAATTGAGCTTCATAAAGGGGAATTAACCAAAATGCAATAACCGGGACGGGGTTCTATCAAGTCGCAATCTCACGCGAGTGTTTCTAAAGCAATTAGCAGCTTGAAAGCCCGTAAGATGAATGTTACCACAAGGCCGCTGTATCGCGTAGTAATGACCATTTATGCGTCGTTCGTTATGTACAACACAGGAGCAGCAATACCTTTTACGACTCCTGCATCGATCTCTTCAACACGGTGGCACAGATCTCGATTATGACGCACGAGAATCTAACAAGGACTTCGATCAAGTGACTGAATGGCAAATAAATGGGAAAATGTATCTTTATGACGAAAAACTTGCTGACGAACGTCTTGGACTCGTAATACTAATATGTAAATAACGTATTTTTGATGATAGCGCTATGTTATTTTTATTAACACTCTGTGCACACAATTGGACAAAAATGTGTATTCCATTTCTTCCTTTTTTTTTTACTCCGAACACCTAGCCAATTAGCGATCTCTATTTTTTCTCTAAAAAAATTTGGCATTTATAAAACAGGCTTGGTGCATTGCCAGACTCAGCTTTGTCAATCGCATTCAAGAAATCGATGCAGATACCGTAAAAGGTATATATTGCTGCTCCTGTTGTACATACATAACCCAATAAACACAAATGGTGTATGATACGTATAATAACCCATTCTGATGGGATATTATACGTATCATACACCATCCGTGTTTATTGAGAATGAACGGCCTTTATCCAGGATGTTTTGGAAAACTGCCTTGTTTCACAAATGCTTTATCGTGTACATAATGATTCCTTGTTTTATACTTGCAAATTTTTATTTTTTCTTTATTTTCAATTAATTCTCGTTTTCATTAAAGGAATGGCACAAATTATTGAAAAAAATTAAAATTTAAACGATTAATTTGATCTGAAATGCAAGGAACTCATCAAATAAGGTAACGTTTTAATGACGTCTTATTGATGTTAGAAACGTCATTAAGACATTATTAATACGTCATTTGTTGTTATCTCGTTTGCTAAGAACATTGCTAACATATTTACTTTGAATATTATAAATAATATTAAAAAATGTTTCTTGTAATTAATTTTGTAACTCTATATTAATAAAAAAATGCGTTATTTAAAATGTAAATGCAATAGATCTTCTTTATATCCATTCGTATATATTAAAATACCATAGGTTATTTTCAGATTACTAAATAACTCAACTGTTTAAACAGTCGATATTTAAACTATCTTTTTTCTTTTGTAATTCGAAATGTCAACTTTAAGGCATGAAAGTATTTTTCCTTAAATCACTTTTGTTTTAAAGTTATGAATTTTTATATAAAAACGTTCATTTCTCTGATTTTGTCGGTTAATTAATTATAACATTTATTATTTATTTACAATTTCTTTTTATTAATTACCATAAAAATACTTTATAAAAATAAAGTATATGAAGAAGAGTCACTAAAGAATTTTTATATATTTTTAAAAGTAATGAAAATTAACTCAAATATTGATCCAATTATACACAGTGAAGGTGCTTAAAAACAACATGTATACAGAACGTTAAGTTTCTATTTCAGTTACACATTCGACGCGGAAGAGACGAGCAAATCTTTTAGCGAAATCTGCTTCATTAAAATTCATTTAAAGCTTCGTCTTAGTTCTATGAACAAACAAAATGATCAATCTTGAATTATCATTAATGACATCATTAATAAATATTATCGTTCAATACTTGGTAATAGTTGAGAAACTACGTTCTGAAGATGCTCCTCCCTCATGAATATATAATGAACTACATCGTACAACTACGAAGATAATGGTATCGCGATCTAAAGCTCCATAGGGTTCTTATGGTCTTATGACTCTCGATCATTTCGCGTGGTTGAATTTCGTCATAGCGTTTCTCATCTTGTCGATCATCGTACATGTATAAGAGAATTACTCACTCTTCCGTTACGGAAATATGCCCGGAAGTGTACGAATGAGCCGGATCTGCGTTTCGCGTGCTTGAGGGAGTGCTTCAATTTTGCTTGATGTCGATCACGCCGCAGAGCTGCGGTTCGATACCCAAGAATCTACCCAGCAAATTGGTGGTCGCTATCTAGTGGCTTTTCGAATTCGTCATCGTAGCGGTATACAATTTCGCTCCGTGTTTGACCCTGGACCAATTTGAGCGGCGTATCGGGATGATAGACGATCTCAGAAGACAGTGCCAAATTGAAAATTACATACTTTTATTTAATACCAATATTTCGAAAGTATAAAAAATAAATTCTAAGGAAATTTTCTGTTTAAACAAAGTCGTTGATTTTTTTCTTGAAAATTGCAAAATAATAAGATGTGCGCGAACGATTCTACTTTTTAAATTGCTAATTAATAATATTACCAATCTCAATGTGCTATTTGATGAATCAAAAGACGATGGGTTTATATACAATAACTCCCAGAGGAATCGACAGCACGTGCAAGGGGATCGGAGACAATGATAGAGGTCACAAACCAAGTCGATATTTTCACGAGACACGAAGAAAATCTCTTGACAAAGAATTATTAGAGTATCATGATAACAGATGACAGTGTCGATCGTGAACTTACAATACTTGCTGTACTATTATTACGGTCTTTCTTCTCCTTTTCCTTTAATATGTTTGTGTTATAGAAAAGCAAAAGCTGCAAAAATGTGTTACGAAATTTGTGTAACAAATACTTGGAAGAGTTTTTATTTGTACGAAGGAATCAATCGAAAGTGCCCATTTCACGGCATATTCCAGTAATTAGTATCATTAGTAATTAATATTATTGTTTGTTAAATTTGGAAGGTAATAATTGATATAATGCGAAATTTGTACATGGTTGATCAAGTTACCTGTAAATTAAAATTGCCTTGAAATACGATATAGGTATGCTTCGTTTCACAGTAATAAATTATAATTCTATATATAAATCTATTTCGTATTTTAGATCTGATATAATGCATATGATTTGTTTCAAAGCATTAATATTGGTAAATTTAATTAATAATCTCGTAACCGAGAATCACTCTAATTACAAGTCTCGTAGCAATATACTAATATTGAAAAATCGGCATAAGCGTTGATATTAATGTAATCTGTGTTAGCTCTTTCGTCGCCGAAGGCGATTATAGTTAGCCAACGTATTTCCATCTTTTATGCGCGAAACCGATTAAAACTTCGTATGGTTTCTAAATATAACAACAGAATTAACGGGGGGAAAGCCTTTCGTATTCAACGTTTAATTAATACTCCCCACAGATAACCTCTTTATCTCTCGTTTGAATAACGAGAGAAAAATAATAGTTTGCTCATCTCACATGTAAAAAGAGCGAATCGATCATAGTGAAGCTGCTTTTAGTTGGACAGTCTTAGTAACCGCGTGAATGTTTGCAATCTGTGGAGATAGATGAGTTTGAACGGTAGTACATCGGATTATGAAAATGGCAAATTAACTTTACGAGAATATCTGGTTAAGAATACACAAAGATTTATACGCGAACTTCGTCTCCAATACAGAAAGTCGTACCAATGTGTGAAAAATTGCAGGACCATATGGATTACATATTTACACACTAATTGTATTTTAGCAAGTTCGTTATTAAAGAGCGAACTGCGAAAAGAAAAAAATATTAGAACGAAAATCCAGCGGAAACACAGTGTATCTGGATAGTAAAGAAATTGATTGGGGATTCATGTTTAATGATACGCCGACAATATTATGACTCACTGGGACGTAGTTGTTGCTAGTATCATATTATTTATGCATTACTGTCGCGGTCACAAGAGACATAACGAAAAAAAGTGACAACTCATAAAAACAGAAATGTCACGAAAAAGAAAACAGAGTAGGTAGTTGCATTCGAAAGTGCACAACATCAAAGCAAATTTCGCACGCGGAAGGCGAAATAATATTGAAATAATATTTTTCATTTAATTCCATTTTTCACAAGATCCCTCATCGCACGAAATTTCTATTATACTCTTGAAAATTTGAGCGTCGAAATACATCACGAGAAATTAATTTTCTACCTCAAATACGTAAAATGTAAAATCGATATTACATAAAATGTTTGCCTCTTATCTAATAAGGATCTCCGATTTTAATAACGAAAGTAATAATAATCACACTGTAACAGCATACCATTCGGTAGTAGTGTCGCACGCGATATCAGAGCATATCTGTCGCCTTGAACGTGGCAGATGGAGTTAGATATTACAAGGCTTCGAGTTGATTGTGCTTAAATTATACGTTTCGAGATTCGTAATCCCGTTTGCTCGTTAACCGCGGCAGTTTGCATGTGTGTCAAGGACAAAGTTTACTTCGTATCGCGCAATTATATATTACTGGACCACGGAATGTACAATAGTTTTTCGACTATTCTTGCAGCTGGTCGATTTTATTTACGATGTAAGAAATGTAAAGTTTGCGTGATGCCGTGTAGAAATAACTTTTGATTATGTCATCCGAATTAAGAATTATCAAACTGTACAAGTAGCGCGATATTGTTTGACAAAAATATCGATAATGTTTTAAATTATTTTGACGAAAGAAGCTGTATGTAAAATAAAACCCGTTGAAATGGAAAAAAAAACTTGCAAATGTGTCGGAAAGTCACGCACGATGACACAGAGAGTAGTCTCGCTACACATAAACGAATATATTTTAACGGAATAAAAACTCCAACGGTTTATAGATCACGGGCGAAATTTATCCCGATAACAGTTGTATCAACGGAAATGGAGTACAATTTCGCGTAACAGGCGATTCCTATCTCGGTTTCGTCCTGAACAAATAAAAATTGTTATCCCGTGTCTTCTATCCGTGAGCTCGCATTATGTAACCAATCGAGTCCTTTTATGTATTTCTGACATTATATAATTTTTCCGAGTTTTAAAAAAATTGCTTCATGTCTCATTTTCTACCGCCCTCGACACGATTGTGACGTAAAGAAATATGTACAAGGGATCGTAAGGGGGAAAGGTTTCTCTACCCCTAACTGAAACGCAGTTACTCGGTCGAACAAAGTTCTTCGCGAACAAATGAAATGGAAGTGATCGATTGCAACGAACTCAGCAGCCAGTGCGTAAATGCAAATCCTTAAACATTCGCGCCTCTTTTCCCACACAAGTGGTCATTTTTTCAACCTAATATGCAAATCGTCCGCGATCGCTTTGACTCGAACAAATTGAATTTCTCTATTTGGCCCCACGTGTCGAATAAATTCCGGCGTTGTTCCCGCTTCGCGTAAATGAGAATTCCGGGTCGAAACAATTAATGTACAATCCGTTTATCGGTGATGGAGATAAGGACAAGACGATTTGCGCGCAATTGTCTTACGAGAGCTGTACGCTGTACAACGTTACTCGCGGCGGGTATGCCCGGTGAAATTTTCGTTAGGAAGAGAAAAGGAGATGACAGGCGCGCTGTGGTCACACATGGATCGCTGGACTACGATTGATTAGGGTCATCTCCGCGGCAACCGATGGGCAAACACAAATAAACCGCAGGACACCCTGGAGCGGAGCCGCCTGCGAACAGTGCGAACCGACCTCTGAATCAGTAGACAGCTGACCGCTTTCTACGCGCAATATCCGCTTTCAATTTCTAGACGTGTATGGCGAATCCGAAAAGAATCGCCCCCGGGAGGAAGTTTGCCGACAATGCCATAACGACGGCGGCAACCATCTAGGTAGTTTCAACCCTCGAGTCGTAACTGGACCGCGAAGGCCGTGTGCCAGCCCGGCGCGACGTCCTAGTTCCACACACGACGCTGCTCGCTTCGAGACCGTATTAATGATATTAAGCTCAATGTAGAGCTCAATATACAGTTGCGGTTAATCGTCCAGGAGAATCCTGCCGAGTTTCCTTAATAAAGCGACGAATTTTGCGCCGACAAACTGAAACCGAATGCCGACTTTCAATCCCCGCGAGGACGAGCGAGAGAACGCCAATAAGTGATATTGCGAAACGCTCGAAACTTTGATTTGTATCGCTGCAAGTATTTCCCGTGTTCAGACCGAGTTGATTACTTTTGCCATTTCCCTCGAATCCTACCCTTTCGTTCGAAGCTTTCAGTTATTCGGAAGACACCGGCCCACTCGCTCGCGATCATGGTATCCGGCCGTCGTGTCGCCAAGATTTGTATGCTGTACGTTCTATCGGCGACTTTTACGGCCTACGGAGGAGAAGACACGTCAAATGTGAAACAGAAACCCACTCAATCGAGACCGGTGAATCTTTGTAAGTTTCGTTTGTAAAGTTTGGGATGTTTAATTGAAAAATATATGTATTACATGCATGCGTGATCGATGTGTCGTTGCCAGCTGCAGCGATGAAAGAGAAAATAAATCCATCCCTCTATGCACCCTATATGCTATGAAAGAAAAGATTCTATTTGCGAAGGCGAGAAGAGCTTTTTAGGCCAGTCCATTACGCTTTTCAAGCGATCCGATGCGCGATAACCGCTTTTGTCTCACGGCGCACGGTTGTAGTTTCTCATTAACGAGCTATTTAAAGCAGTAGAGCGCCCTAAAGTGTTACGTCTTAAGATTAATCATCTGACTCGGCTTTGCCTTCTCTTTTTTTTGTTTGCATGCCACGTCGGCGCGATGCTTTTTCCCCAATTAGTTATAATTAATGGTGTGAAGAACGAAGCGGGGAACGCGAGCGTGACCGCCGCTTTGAAAGCTCTGGCGGAGAAGTATCCCGGTCACTTGGGCAATGTGTGGACCGTACAAATCAACGAGAGCGATTCCAGCGAAAGTCTCGAAGTTATATGCAATACCTGGAGCTCGGCTGTCAGCAAAGGCGGCGCGACCGTCCCGGATCTCATCCTGGATATAACGACGGCCAACCTGGGTGCCGAAGCTTCGAGTTCGTTCACCGCAGCCATGGGGGTCCCGACGTTGTCCGGCCAATTCGGTCAGGAGGGCGATATTCGTTACTGGAGAGATCTGGATCTTGAGCAGAAAAATTATTTGATCCAGGTATTATGTCTAATTATGTGCTTCAAAAATCCCGATAAGAAAAACTTAGCGTGTTCACTGATACACATGTATATGTACATGGCATTAAGTCAAGTCATATCTGACTTGCACTCTGACCGGTCGCTCGTATAAGGCCTGTTTTTTTTAGCTCCATTTTTTGCAAGATTCATTTTTCCTCCTTTTTTCCCGTTAGAGAGAATAAAAACAACATACGTTCAAAAAAACAATTGCTGTACACACGATTGTATGTACGTGCAAGAAACGATTGTACGCACACATGCACGCGTTTGTTCTTATATAAATTAATTAAATATATTATAAATAAGTAAATGATAGGTTACTCACTCCTCGCCGTCTCCCAGGGTCGCCCAACAGCACCTAGGCCGGGCTCTCTTCCTCTCGGAATCCTATGTGGATCCTCGAGCTGTTTCCCCATGGCACTCACACACACACGCGCACACACACACGCGCGCGCGCGCGCGCGCGAGAGAACGTGATTTTACAAGCGCGCGCACTAATTACCGAAACGCAACGAATACAGGACTAATTACGCGGACCGATATTTCCAGATTAAACGTGTCGCGATTCATGACCGCCTCGCTCTCGTCGCGTCTTCATGGCGTTTCGTTGGCAATCGTTGAAAATGTTGATGGGAACACTTCTGTTTACCGTGAGCGGGCACGCTAATAGGGTTAGGAAATGTCGAAGCGAGGAATGCCGGTCGACTGTTGCTTTCCGTGCATGCGCTATGCGCTATCTAGCGCGAACGCGCGTCTTTACGGATTACTCGAAGCAAATGCGTGTTTTGTTTAACCTGTGTAAACAGACCAGAGATTGAGATTTCTTTTTGCGCGCGTTGAACGCATGGAAAGCAGGAGTAACTGTATGTACGACACGACACGACGCGAAGCGACGCGACGTGACGATTCGTCCGGAAATACAGAAAAGCGGAGGAGTGATACAGGATTCAGTATTCAGAACAACAATAACATAATTTTCGATCGCGCGAATTCCGCGAAACGCACGATTTATTAACAAAAGATCGATCGCGACTTGCTGTTACTCGAGTACGCGACTCGCGACATGCTCCGCGCGCTTTTCAACGATCTGAAGTGGCGGACGAAATGAAGTTGGCTGCGGGCGCTTCAATCGGTGCGCGGTGAAAAGTTCAAATTTCAAATTGGTTAATGCGATGTATCTTACGTATGTACACAAGTACGGTAATAATTATATGCTTTGGCTTTAAATCAAACTTGGTTAATAAGAAGTTTGTAGCCAAAAGTTGATAAGGATATATGTTGTAGTTGTGGAAATCTAGTCACAACCGATCCACTTCGATGAAACGCATACTCCCTCCGTTTTTGCCAACCGAAGGTCGTAAAAAAAAGAGAAAAGATAAACTTTGTCAGAAGTTTAGCTAAAGAGAACAGATCTTTGTCTTGTTTTACATAAGTCAGAAATACGTATAGGTACACATATAGGTGTGAATTCCAACTGAAAATTACCCGACGATCAGCTGGAATTTGTAATCTCCTAGTCCTTTGAAAATTCTCCAAATACTTAGCAGTTTCCCGGATCCCGTGGCTTGGTATTTCGTTCCAGGTAATGTCACCGAGTGACCTAGTGCCCGAGGCGATCCGTCAATTGGCGATCCAGATGAACATCACCAATGCCGGCATCCTCTACGATAAAAATTTCGTTATGAACCACAAGTATAAGAGTCTACTGTTGAACGTGCCGACCAGACACGTCATCAATGGTTTGCAGAACACGATCGACAAAACGAAGGAGCAATTGTTGAAATTGCGCGATTTGGACGTGGTAAACTACTTTCTACTCGGCGACGAAGATTCCATCAACATGCTATTGGACGCCGGAGAATCGTTGAGCTTCATCGGACGAAAGTACGGCTGGTTCCTCTTGACTCTGGACGAAGAATTGTGGCCGAGCTGCAAGTGCGAGAACATCACTATATTGTTCTTAAAGCCGGAATCACCAATGGTGAATAGTGAAAAACAAGCGGAGTCTGTTGTAAGAGCGTCACTCCCGAAACCGTTCATCACGTCTGCCTTTTATTACGATCTGACCCTGTTGGGCGTTAAGGCGATGAAGTTGGCCTTGGACAACGGTGACTGGCCCTTGGAACCTCGTCATATCGACTGTAATAGCTACGACGAGACGAACACGCCAACGAGAAATGTCGATTTCCTGGCTAAACTGAAAGTGGCCTCGGAGAATACAACGCCGACGTATGCCGGCATTAGCTGGGGCAACAAAAACGGAGAACACCACGCGGACTTTAAGATGTTCATGTATATGATAAACATTGAGCGGGAAAAAGTTACGTCGAAAGAGGAGAGCGGAGAATGGCAGGCGGGCATCGAAATGCCCTTGCAGGTAAGTCCAAATGCTGCTTAAAACAAAACGTAAATGTATCACACGTGATTGAAGGACGATGTTTTAATATTGACTTTCTAATTATTCATAATCCATTGAATAAAATTGATTATGCTACGAAAATGAAAGGATTCCGTGTATCACAAATAATTTTTTTCCCGAATTACGTAACTATTTTTTTTACATTGCAGCTTTCTCTCTCTCTCTCTCTTCTTCGATTTTTCCTCCAATTCTCGAGTGCCATATATCCGAGGATTATTGATCACGCTTGACCGTCGTGCCTGACCGAGCGACGTTTATGCGATCGATGGCTCATATATTTTTTCTCGTCTATATATTGTACTACCCTCTCTTATGGATAGATTCGGAAATAATTCATAAAAACAATAATACAATTGTCGTATCGAATTGGTATTGCATGAAAATTGTTATCGGAGTTTATTCGAGCTCTTTTTGAAAATTTGTTTGTTTGCGAGGCATGTTTAAACTGAATCGCATTCGCATGAGTACAGGCAAATAAAGGGCGCTGAAATTCGAGCTTACTTTTAAGCCGATTTTGCATTAAATCGACTTCCCACAGTAGAGAGCACAAAATGCATAAATAACAAATGTATAAATACCATATAATATGAGATATTCATTAAAAGGGACGTGATTATGTCGAAAAATAAAAAAAAGAGAGATTTCTACGACGCAATTTCCGTTTTTATTAATATCTCGCCATCATATCTGTCGCGCTGTCGTTCTCTAATGACACTTGCTTATCTAGCCTGGAAAAAAAGTTCAAGGTGGCGAAAGCATACGGTCACATATACTTTTATTTACTCGCGCATTGTATCGCGTCATGAAAGCGTCACGAAAGCACACCCTTTTTGCGTATTTAGTTTCACCTGCTTCATACCTCGCAACTACTCGCAACCACCTTCTCTACACCCTCCGGATCGAGTAGTAGTTCTCAGGCACAGAGTTCGATCAAATAATCGTCAATCTGTGTTGATCTTTCGCATTATTTTCTGTCCGATTCTTCGCTTATCGAGAGAATTTGCGTTCTGCGAAGATCACCAACGAAAAGATCATGAACAACACCGCAGTGACGAGCTACAGGGTAATCGCCGTGCAACATCCGCCTTTCATGATGTACAACAATAAAACCAAGGAGTGGTACGGCTTCTGCATCGATCTGCTAGACGCGATTCGTGAGACCGTGCCGTTCGAATATGATGTACGCGAAGTGGAGGACCACGAGTACGGCTCGTTGAACGAGAATGGCAGCTGGGACGGAATGATGAGAGAGCTTATAGAGAAACGCTCCGACATCGCTTTGAGTTCGCTCTGGGTTATGGCGGAGCGAGAGAAAGTCGTGGACTTCACGGTGCCCTATTACGACCTGGTCGGCCTGACGATCATGATGTTGAAAACGAAGACATCGACGTCGCTCTTTAAATTTCTCACGGTGCTGGAGAACGAGGTCTGGCTCTGCATCCTGGCGGCGTACTTCTTCACCAGCTTCCTTATGTGGATGTTCGACCGCTGGTCGCCGTACAGCTACCAAAATAATCGTGACAAGTACAAGGATGACGACGAGAAGAGGGAGTTCAATCTCAGGGAATGCTTCTGGTTCTGCATGACCTCCCTGACTCCTCAGGGTGGCGGCGAGGCGCCGAAAAATTTATCAGGAAGATTGGTGGCGGCTACGTGGTGGCTCTTTGGGTTCATCATCATCGCGTCTTACACGGCTAACTTGGCGGCTTTCCTCACGGTGTCCAGGTTGGAGATACCTATCGAGACCTTGGAGGACCTGAGCAAGCAGTACAAAATACAATACGCGCCTATCGTGAACTCGCCAGCATATGTTTACTTCCAGAGGATGGCGGACATTGAGACGCGCTTTTACGAGTAAGTGATTAATTTTCAAATCACATCTTTATGCGCGATTCCTCTAAATTATTTTTTCTAACGTATTTCTTAAATTACCGTAGAATTTGGAAGGATATGAGCTTGAACGATAGCTTGTCGGACGTAGAACGAGCGAAACTAGCCGTCTGGGATTATCCTGTTAGCGACAAGTACACAAAAATGTTTCAAGCTATGAAAGAGGCCGGTTTTCCGGCCGATGTCGACGAAGCGTTAAAGCGAATTCGACGGGAAGACCAGTACGCGAATAATGAATTCGCTTTTATCGGAGACGCTTCGACCGTCAAGTATCTCGCTATGACGAATTGCGATTTGGTTCAAGTCGGAGAGGAATTTTCAAGGAAACCGTATGCTATTGCCGTCCAACAAGGATCACCGCTGAAGGACCAATTTAACAACGCGTACGTATGAAAACATTTACTTTTTTTCATAAAAAGAAAAACATCCTTATAAATCTTTTTCGATCTCTTCTCGTAGAATCCTTATACTGTTGAACAAGAGACGATTAGAGAAGTTGAAGGACAAATGGTGGAAGAATAGTCCCTTCAGAAAAAATTGCGACCTGGAAAATAGTCAGAGCGACGGTATCAGTATTAATAATATCGGCGGTGTGTTTCTCGTGATTTTCGTGGGTATTATCTTCGCTTTGTTAACGTTAGCCCTAGAGTATTGGTATTATCGGCACCGTGCGAAAGTTAATGAATTACATCAGACTACACCGCCAAAAACGAAACTGGCGAAAATAACTAAGCCGATTCGGTTTAACTTACATCCTGCCCCTATACAAGGGTTTCAAACAATCTCGCAATCGAGGCCGAGATTTTAAGTTCAAACACTCAGGGAGGATTTGTTTGTGGAATATAGGGAATAAGAATAAAGCTGTCGCACAAAAAAAGGATAAAAGCGTTTTTAGACGGCCATGTCAATTTTGTATATTAATGAGATATTAGATAAAATTCATGAAGATTCATGAATTTTTATATCAGTATGACGCACAGCGCGGTTACAAAATACAGTAACATTTTCATAGAATCCATTTGCATGTTTTTAGTATATATATTCTGCGATAAATATGTGTGGTTTTAGATAACTTTAAAGGAAGATGCAATTGCAGAATTCTTGGATAAAGAGGGATAAATAAATGTGTGGAAGTGGCAGATTTAAAACTTATATAATTTTCATGTTTTTGCAATGCCTTTATTTATCCTTTCCGTACATTATTTTGTGGAAAGACGAAGAGCGCCCTTTTCTTTTGTTTTTTTTTTATTACATTGCGTACGTTCTTTTCACATTATTTTCTAAAGACAGAGTTGTTTATAAGTGACACGTTCCTTCGACGCATTAACATCATTCAACATCCGTTTCAAAGGCATCTGCATGCTAAAGTAACATTTTTTGTATTTTTTTCGCATACCTTTTGCAAGGTAAGCGCGTGTTTTCAAATTACACGTTTTTTTTTACACGTATGTTCTCAGTTATTCGATTTTCTTAGGGTGAGCACAAGGAAAGCAATGGATACAAGGAGATTTGGAACGTGGGAGAAGGAAAGGATTGGAGAAGGGATTAATCTTCTAGGGAGTTAAATCATAATTATAGGGGAATACGATTAAGATAATTCATTAATAATTACGAAAAACAACAAGAAAATAGAACAGCATTTTAATTAAATACCCGATTTGCAATCGTGCGGCGTTCAAAATAAGTACTCAACTGTCCTTTCGAATTTGTATCTGATTCGTAACTTTCGTCTTTCTTTTTTTTCTTTTCTTTTCGATATCGAATCGGATAAATACTCTTTGCCTGCACGTCGGGTGAGAAACAAAATTGCTTGCTACAATTTTCTACAAAATCAGCATACTAAACTCTCTCCTCAAAAATCACAAAGTAATCAACAACCTACAACTGAAATAGCATGGACTACATCTTCAACGTTCTTGCAACGTGAAACGCGTGTGTAACATACACTTCTTTTTTTTCTTATTTTGTTCCTTTCCTCTTTACTCTCTCATCAAAGGGTTAATATTAATTATCTAAATGAATAGTTAATATCCTCGTGTTTCGCTTTGTTTCGATTGCATGTTGCTTATTACGAGTGACGATGGGGTTTACTCGTGCCTTCTTGGATACATGCATAACAAATTCCACATGCCAAGAGGACCCCCATTCACAATCCTATCAATCGCTTTTTTATCTTGCGAAAAAAAAGTATAGCTAAACTTTAAATCTCCAGTCATATAGTATCATTTAGCAGCTTACATTATCCGGTTCACAAGGTCAACGGACGCAAAATCGTCAGTTGCTGGCATCCGAAGCTGCTACTGTGCCTTCTATTGGAAAAAAGATATGTACATAATTAGGTACAACAGCAATGTGACAAAACTAAATTGTCCGTAAAACTTTTGTTCCGGACACGCTATCAGTATATTTTGAAATTGCAAATAAGCCCAAAACAGGTATTATAAAATTATTGCTATAGCGTTTCGATAGTTTTTAACAAATTTTTAGCACACAGATCCTATCCTAAAGAAAAATTTATTTCTATTTTCTTTTTTTGAAGGGTTAAAAACATACATCCGATAAGATACTCATATTTTCCAATAAAATATGGTAAATACTACATATACTGTATTTTAATTTGCTTCAAAGTTTTTTTAACTACTTGGAACAAATCAGACATACATCAATATTTATCTTTGACAACAGATAGAAATCTATAAATACTGAGTTTTTCTTTTTACCCAATTGCGGATAATACATAGTATTGCAAACCTAACCTCATATTTTAGCTTGACAATACCGATTTCTCACCCGTTTAGTAACAAGAAATTGGTCTAAAGTCATTTTCTTCTTATTAGTGCTCACAATTGCGACGTTGCGCATTCAATATAATTGCGCTTGTAATAAATGGCATGTCTTAACGATGTGCATTACCTTTTTCTATCATTGTGCAGAGGTACACTCGTTTGTACCCAGCCAAGTTGATCCAAAGCAAAAGAATCTTTTTCGATATTTTCTTGTTCTTGTAAAACGGCATCTTCCGCTCCGACCGGAGAATAGCGAAAATGATCTTGTTCCGAGAGAATGCGGCGTTTGACCGGAGATCGTATGGGCTCAGTTTGGACGCTTTTGTCGCACTGACGTACCCGAAACTTCAGCGTTAAATTTGTCGACGCGGGTAATGCTACCGCGTCATTCTCCCGGTACTCCATATAAGGGCTTTCTCCACCAGGAAGGTACAGCAAATTTCCTGACTCAGATCTGCGATAAGCAACACGTTCTACTGTATTGTTCACAGGAAACGTCGTCCCATCTGCCCAGTGACCATCGTCCTTTATCGGACGGAAGTGAGTACGTGCGGAAGTTAATAGATCCTCGTCTGGTTCTGGAAGGTTGTCCCGGGCCTCCCAAGTTCCCTTCAGACTCGAACGAGATTCCTTGCAAACTCCAAGCGGAGTTTTGCTCGATGCTACTGGAAGGAAGTCGCTTGTCTGAACGTTGTGACTATACAAGCTTGTAGATAAGTTACTGTCAATTCCTTTCCAGCACCAGGGTCCATCCTTAACCGAATCCATCCAATTTATATTATATTCTGTAATAATATTATTAATATAAAAGTCTCCGCTAATAGAAAAATTAATCTGTACAATATTTTTCAGCTATAATTTTGATAAATCTTAAATTATTGCATCATACATTGATAGCTTACCTGTTTTATCTTTATTGCTACATTCATCTGTATTATCCTCAATGCTGATTAAATCGATATCCCATGGAATAAGCGGTGATTCGTCAACAATTGATTCTTGGTTTGGTGTGTCAGTAGCGTAGCCTTCTGAGGTGGGTAAGGTGAAGATTGTCCTGGTAGTGTCTGTGGGCCAAAGAGGTCCAGAAGGAATAGAAAGTGTCGGAGCTGCCCATATCGCAGCTGTGTCCTGTGCATTGCCTGGTACTGAATTCCAAAGTGCCTCTAAGCTCTCAAACTTCGCTTTTAATTGCGCTAATCTTAATTGATCGAGTTCCTTTTCTCTTTCCCGTTCCATTGATTTAGCAAATCCAAAACTTTCTTTCTCTTCCGACTTTTGTAATTCGATGTTCTAGAAAAGAAAGAAAAATAATATGATTTATCACATCGGTACCTACATCAAATTTTAAAAAGTTAGAAGAGTACTATAATACTCACGATAGACATTTTAGTCTTTTTATTGCGAGAGCTATTATTCTTATTGTGCAAATTAATTCCGTAGGTTTTATTGTTGTTGCTGTTGGCAAAGTTTTTATCTTTCTGTGCAGGAGTCTTCTTGATGGATACAGATTGCAAAGCTGGAAATGCTGCGTAGTATCTAAGAGCCCTGTCACGAGGTGTGAGTGCTTCTAAATTTGTTTTGGGCTCATCACAAGATTTCATGGAGTCTTCTTTTTCATTGTATGAACTTCCTCCTTCTAATTCTTTCAGTTTTATGCACAGTTCATCAACTAGAGCATCTACTCCATATTTCTGTATACAGAAAATATTCTTCTTACACACATTTAATGGGTAACAAACAATTTGTAAGAAAAAGAAATTGGGAATTTTATATATTTCTGAAAATATAGAAATTATATTTTAAACTCACGTCATCAGCAGCACTTGTCAGACATTGCACAACAGCTCGTCGTTGTTCCCCGTCACCATGTGTTGGCAGCTTTGCTTTAGGTCGGGCACGTACGCGACGTCCTGTGCCTCTACCCAACTCAATCGCCTCTTCTGGAGGACTTAGGGCCGAGTCGGGGCGGCGCAATAGGCTGAGCACAAATCGCGAGTACGCAACTGGGTCAATTCCCAATGCGTCCAGGCGTGTCTCAAGCCACTGGCGCAACTCCTCCTCGGCCCTCGAGCCAAAGACTTCACCTCCTCCAGGGGACGTCGCTATCCCGACCAAATGCAAGGCTGGGTTCCTCATTCCCTCTTAATAGATTTCCTCCTAGACCCAGGAACTCTAACCAACTTGATTATCTCCAGGGTGATCATCTCTCCTATAAGATTACAGCCATGCTTTTATTATATCATGGCAATTTAACAAGAAATCACTATTAAAAAAAAAAAGAATCTAGATTATTTAAAATCTATGAGAGCCCAAACTCACCTATGTACAGTACAGTATTACGGTATTTTATTATTGTCGTTAAATGTTTCAATTTTATGGAATCCACCACTACGTCGTTCAGATTAATCAATCGATTTATCAAACGTTTTTCTGCAGTTCTTATTTTGAATTTTTCGCATTAAGTTACTTAATTGTCCAGAAATATTGTTAATGTTTTTTAAAGTTTCGGTAATCTTGTTTAAAAATTCTTTAGTTTTTATGCATGGGTGGTGGATATATCATTGAAGTGAGGCTGGCAGGTCTTAGTGAAGGATAACAAGTACAGTCTCCTTCCCATTTTGACACTAAAAGTAACAAGTAAAATTTATCGTATATAATCCGAGTAATAATATTTTTATTTTACTTATATATATGTAATTTTATTTTACTTATATATATGTAATATTTTTTAAAAAATAATTTATTCTACAACTGGATAACAAATGCAATGTACGCTAGAAAATTAAATAATACGAACATAATTGATACAATTTGCTACCTTATAATACTTGTATACTTTTACATTATCAGCATCACTTTAAACTTTTGCGATGTTATAAGCTACACACGTACACGCATACACATACACACACACACACACACACACAACATATATAAAAGTATCATTGAAATTTGAATGTAACATTTTGCATTAACGTTTATTTGCATTTCTATTTAAAGAAATACAAGGGATGTCAAGGTGGTTAGATATAGTATGTGTACACACGCGTGCGCGCGCGCGCGCGCGTGTGTGTGTGTGTGTGTGTGTATAGATAGATAGAGAGAGAGAGAGAGAGAGAGAGCGAGAGAGAGAGAGAGAGAGACAGACAGAGAGCGAGAGAGAGAGCTAACCTTTGCCGGACACAGCAATGTTTAAAGCGACAAATTGTGCCAGCGTGCGCGGGAGGGGGGAGAGGGTGAGAGAAACAAACATCAGGATCCAGAAATGCAAGCGAAATTGCGCGTCGTCAAGCGATGGTACACACGCTTGCACACGCCCGAGACCATTGTGCGATCGCTATTAAAGGGACGCGTTATCTATAGATACGTGCGTATGCGACAAAAGCATCGACGTACATCAACGTGCATTGCCGTACACCTCAAGTGTTATTGCGCGGAGGCGGAGAACGCACGCTCGGATATAGAGTAGGACAAATTTAGGCAAGGGACGGAGACGCGTGTCACCACGCGCACAAAACGCTGGCAACCGGGACCCTGGCCTGGCCGGAGGGGTGCATCGCGAATAACCTTGTCGATTGCGCTATAGTTTCGCCTGAGTCATAGCTCTGCCCGAGGAACGCAAGTCCGTGCGTGACGACGTTACGAAACGGCGACTCCGTCGATCGGCAGAACGCGTCATGACGCGCGGCCGTTCGCGATCGGGCGCCCGTGCGTTTCATCGAGATGACGAAAAAATTTTGGATTCTCGACGTACCTGCATGCCTCGAGAGATGATTTTTCACCCCGGCCTCTTCTACACACCCCACTCAGTAAAAAACATGGCGAGCTACTAAACCGAAGAGGACTCCACAGTCCACATCCACACCACACTCCACACCACACACGCATACACGTCTACACGTATGTACACTCCCTTCCACTCCCTTCCTCCTTCGATCGCGGAGTCGGAAGTGGTCGGAAGTATCGCGGAGTCAACGCCAACTTTACGCCAGTAACGGCGTCATCTAACGCGACACAGCAAAATTTCAAGCTGATGCAATCGTTTCGCGTTATGATTGGTTGAAATCTCGACTTGTTGAGAATTCAAATCAAGCACGGAATTACAACTGTAGAAATAAGAAAATAACTAGAGAAAGTGAATCATTAGGACTGTTCTTTTTAGTTAAATTTCTTACACTATTCACATCTTTCCTCTTTTTTTATTCTGAATAGAAAATGGAATTATTCGATAGTATTCTTCCACTGGCTATTTTGCCACTTTCGTATACGAAAGTTATTCGCATGTTTTCAAGAATAAGGCTGGATAGCTTATGTTATATATAATAGCCCCTGGATAGCCGCTCTCAGTCTTCTCTCTGCTAAAAACGCTTGTAAAAATATTGAGTTCCTTATTCCCTGTTGCTTGTGCTTTTCATTGTATATTAGGCTTTATGTGCGTTGTGCGTATGCAGCGTATGTTGAACGGCCGCGCGGCCATCTTTACAGTCGCTCAGCACGGCCGTCAAGTCGCCGGTGTCGCCACTGCTGCTTACTGCTGCCGCCGTTTGGTCGTTATCACCAATCATTACTACTGGCTAGTGGCTAGTGCTGGCTAGTGCCGCCATGTTGCGCCATGTTTACGTTTGCTTCGGACGCATCGGACGCTCTGTGCTTCGCGTGTTGAGTCCGAATTGTATGATATAGTGTTGAGAGTGCCCCCCAATGTGATAGCGGACAATTGTTTTGATACGTCTCAGGGTCATCTCACAAAGTATCGTAGGTAGAATAATCGTACTCATTCGTAAACATTACATACACTTGTCGCGTCGTTTCGAGTCAAGGTTTCGCGCGCACACTCGGCACTCGCTCGAATGGGACACATTATCCGCGCTGTAGAATTATCGCGAATGTCGAATAAAATGCTCGTCGTCTTGCGATCATATCAGATAGAAATTCTAGAATGGGAGTGAGTTGTTTCATTTCTATCCGTTCTATCTACGCGTGCATTCATTCACATTCATTCAAATGGCTTTCGCCGCGGTCATCTCGGATGACGATACGCGTTGGTACTCTCAATTCTCTTTGTTTTGTACGTCATACTTATTCTGATCGGCAAAGCTAGTATGTACCTGTTGCGTCGCGACAAGTGTTGCTTGTTGAACTTCGCGTTTGCGTGTGATATTCGTGCAATATCGGAAATGCTGACTAAACCGTCGGGCAGTCGTTATTAATGTGTAGTTCGAAAAAAACGGCCGAACACAGCTTTCAGCAGAATTTCAGTGAGACGGCATCCATCGGAATAACTCGGTAAATATTGTATTAATTGACATATCTTTATGTGTTTTTACATTCATATTTTCGCAATTTGGGTATAAAAATAAAAACACATTTTTATTTTTACAATAGTGTAGATTGTTATATTCTCTTTAGTTTAGATTACATGAAATTAGCATGTGATTATATGAAATATATTCATTAATAATTATTTCTATTATAGTAAATTCTTTGATACTTTCTAAATTTGAGAAATTATTAAAATATTATTTGACGTATTTTATTGTGTTGAAAAAAATTAAGATAATATAATAATCTATATAAAAATATTTTATCATTCTCACACTTCTAAATTAAACAAAATAGATAGTTTAACAAAAAATATTCTGTTTATGATTATGAATAATTATATTTATTATATTTTCAGAATTAATCAACAAGGAAATACAGTAGCAGCAGCGACAATAACCAGTAAGTGAATAATTATCTCGTAATCATAGGATATGGTAAAAGCATAACTTTACTTTGAATTGCCTCTATTTTCATAACATTGAGCTACGTAATCTATAGGTGCATTCAGTACTACCACTAAGCAGCTAAGGAGCAATTTAATGATTAGTTAGATTTAAAGCTAAGAACCAATCACAATCAACTGCTACTTAGCTGCTCAGTGAACGGTCAGTACTGAATGCACCCAATGTATATGAATCTTGTAAATATCTAAATAAAGTCAGCTAAATTGTGCCGGTGATCACTCTTAGACTTTTCTCTGCCATTACAAGCTGCATTAGGTCCTGATCACAATGGAGAAGTATTAGATATTAGGAAATGGAATTTTGAAATCAGTTTCTTCAATGAACATTATAAATAAATAATAAATTATATTGTGTCTTGTAAGATACATTTATGTTTTACATCTTATTCGATTCATAGTGCGTTATATCTAATGTTTATTAGGACAATTGATTCTAAAATTTTAATTTTTATTCCTAATATCTAATATTTCTCTTTTGCACAGGACTTTATATTTGGACATATATTTGTGGACCGGACAACTAAACTTTTTCTGATGAGTCGCGGAACGCGCAGATATTTTATAAATTCAAATTGTCTTCAGACATGCGTACTGTAGTGAATAGTATATAACTATATGAGCTATCATGATCAAAGTTGTGTGAACTTATGAAAATTTTAATGTATATCGTACAGTACAAAAGTATTTAAAATTGAAGCACTATGAGATTTAAATTATTAGGTGAATAAGTATTTCCACGAAAAGTTACTTGAATCAAATTTCACTTGACTAGCGTATGAAAAATTTTGATTCTTCAATTTCACATGTGTGTGAACACAACAATGTTTCATTTCTCGTTATATTTAAAACAAGAAAAGCTTTCCCCATACAACGACATTGTCATACAACGTTATTTATAATTGTTGTCTAACAATGTTGGAAAACATTTGGTAATTATAATTATACATGCATTATTTGATATTTTTGAAGAGTGCATAAAAGTATTTATATTTTATTAGTAAGCATTTGAGAAAACCTGATTAGTCATCACTTATAAAAATCTAACGGGTAAGTCACGAAGAAAGATTTCGATAAATTACAATAGATGGCAGCATGCTGTTTAAAGTTGGTCATTGCTATAAAAATATATATGATAATAAATCCATTTTTTAAATATAAATACAAGTATGCTATTAATATTAATATTCTTCATATATTTAACTGGAAAAAATATACAATAACATATTGTATATTTTTTCATACGTATAATTTGTTATAAAATAAACACATAATAAAATATTAAGCGTACATACATTACATTGTTAGTACGTGTGTATGTACAAAATTTATATGTTATATATATATATAATTAATATATATAACATATATAATTAATATAATTTGAAATAAAGTTTCGTTCGATTTAACGCAAGAAACTCCGATAAGAAGAAAGACCTGTATTTATAGTCANCCGATAAGAAGAAAGACCTGTATTTATAGTCAATTCTTATTTCAAAATCGTTTTAATGAACGCGAAAAAGTTTGCCCAATTTTTGGAATTTTATTTAAAGATAACTGCTGCACATTTTCCCACGCTTTTATACATCTAATTGTACGATACATGTTTAGTAAATATCTATAAATTTGGTACGTCTAAATGTTTATGTTACATAAATAAACACATTTAAGATCAATACATTTTTCAAGTTTGCTGACATGATTTCTTAGAAGCTACTGAAGCTATCGTTCAACCTTTGCATATGTGTAAAATACACGTGTGTTTATCGCATAAACTCTAGGATTATTGCAATATCTATAGATTATTTTTTGATACATGTTAAATTCAATGAATTTTGTTAAAAAATCGATATGCTTTTATATTTGTTTTTTTTTAATTATTTTAATAATCTACAATATTTTTCATTTATCTTAGTTTATGTTTATGCGATAAACTAATGCGTATTTTACATATACGCAAAAATTGAAGTTGATAATTTCAATCATTTCAGGTTGTGTTAGCCGACTTGAAAATGTGTCTTTTTTAAATTTACATAACTTAATAATTATTAAACATTTGGATAGAAATTTGTATTTATTAAATATATGTACAAAGGCATAGAAGAATATATGCAACAATTTCTATTAAATATTTTCCAAAAATAGGTCATTCTTTTTCGCGCTCTAGACTAGAATAGTAATATCTTAAGATGCTACTATGGCTCTATAATTAGTTTATAACATCTTAAAACAGTACTTACGACGATCGTAAATAAAAGAACTTACTATGAATAACTGGCCCAATAAAAACTGAAAAGAGAAACGCCTAATAATATTACAATAATGTATTTCACGAAATAAAAAATAATACATATAATAATCATTTAAAAAATATTACAATAAAATAATAATAAAGTGCTGCAAAATCTTTTTACATATACATTGGTCGAATTTCACGTGAATGACCTCACTCACTTTATTAGTTTTATGTAAAGACACGAAGATAGTATGGCCGTAATTTCGTAGCAGATAAAATGATCGCCCCGGGGGTGATGAAGCTGCTTAGAGTTCTTGGGTCTAAAAAAAGATCCATTAGAGAAAAACGGCTCGAAGAAGCGTGTTCAGCTTTTTTTCTTTCTTTAATGGATTCCCTAATTCTCCTTATTGCCCTCTTTTGTCCCTCTAGAGATATTTTCTTTCTTATTTTTTTCTTCATCATTATCATTCGAGAAAAAGTTAAAAAGAGAAGATCGGTTTTTTATTTTTACGATGTAATGATAATTCAAAATTAGGCCTCCTTTTGATAATGCTCATACTTAGGGAACAGTATTTATAGATTTCTACTTGAGATTAATTAAAAATTAAAGAACCTTGATTTTAAATCTGAGGAATTGATTCTCTAGACTCATTAATCACTCCCTCGCGTTTAATAGCTTGATGTCGGAAATCTTTCGGCGTCTTAGTTAGAGCGGAAATTATGATAATTCATTTCTGTTCAGAGCAGAAATGGGGATGGAAACGTTGCGATTTATGGCGTGTTTAATTCACGATCGACGACGAAGCTGAAGCAAAACAAAATTTTTAATTTTTAATGCGAGACAAAATTAAAAGTGTGAGCGTGACGCGATTAATCGACAGTTTCGACAGTGAGTCTCTCGTGGGAGCTATAAAATGCCAAAATTTTTGCAAGAAAGAAAGGCGAAGGAGAAGGGGGGAGCGAAGAAAGTTCAGTCGGCCGGTTTCTTGGCAACGTTCCCGTGGCGGCGGATAAAAGAAACGAAAAAGGAAAGAGAAGCCTACGTTGTATAATCTGATATCGAGGCGCAGATAAAAGGTCGGATTAAAAGCCGGAATTAAATCATTTCGGCCCTGGCGAATCCGTGGCGGCTCCGATATTAATCCACTGGCGCGCGTACACGTCGACTCCGTTGCACAGATCCATCCCCCCTCGGCTTTCTGCACCCCCTGGACCCCCTCTTCATCGTCCCTTCGCCGCGCACGTACCGCCCGGGTTCGCGCGGAGGTTAGTCGCTTCTCCTGGGGAACCGTCCAAGAGCTGCGCTGTAGCGGTAGGGTGCACGGGGGTTGTGCAACCCCGCGCAGTGAACGAGGGAAGAAGGAAGGCGAGGGAAGAGAAAGGAGGGTTGAGGAGGGCAAAGGGGGAGGAAGGGTGGAAGGGGCGGGGGGTCGTGTAAGGGCGGTTTCGCTGCTGCGCAACCGGTACGACGCAAACGTCAGTCGTTATATACCTGGTTCAACGACCACCGCCCTGCTCTCGTCCAACCCCGAAGTGCCCGGCCCGGCTC
>QKQZ01049281.1:0-26425 GCA_003595255.1 Solenopsis fugax
CTCAGACCCGCAAATGTGTTTCCGTATTTTACAAAATCGGTGTGTTTAAGGGTTAAAAATCTACCGCGCGCGCACGCGCGTTACATCTCCCCAAGCTGAATCGCGAAATTCAATATGCGAAAAACATTACGTTGCATTGTAGATTAATAACAAAAAATGACTAGAGCTATTTCCGCGATCCCAACAATATTCGATTGTATATATACTGGCCCGTTACATGCGGGATGTTTCACATATCCATATGTGAAATCCGCGAAACGCTCCTTTGACGAACGCGATATTCGCGGGGGAAAAAAAAAAACCGGGCGCCACAAATATCGATGAAAATGTGGAACGAATACAGGGTAGCAAAAAGCGCGAGAAGGGCCACGGCGCGGCGGATACGAATGCGCGCTCTTATCGTAACTCTGGATACGATTATTGCCGTTCATACGCCGACGGCTAGATCAAAAGTGTTGCATTTCGTGCACGTGCTGGTTTCAGTGGGATATCCGTTACGCGCGCGCGCAAATACGGATGCTATCGTAACGAAACATCGTGGCTTTACGAGACTATCGTCTCACCACCGTCGTGTTGCACGACGAGGGGCTCGCGAGCGTCTAAGATGCGAATGCTTTAAGCTGTTGTTAGCATAGCTTATTGTCGGTAGATTACCTTACCGGTTATTCGGCCGGCGACTAACGCCGTGCTTTATCGCCGGCGCATTGTGTAAAACGCGGGCGGATATAAATTTCTGTCTTTACGCACGGCGTATTTTCGCGCTCACCTCGCGCTCGCATACGTTTCTACGAGAGCAACCCCTGCAGCGCAGGGAGAGCTGCCGCAATATCTTCCGCGGCCGGAGTCTGTTGGAGTGGAACGCCACAATTCTTATGGACGTAACCGGCGTCTCATCTCGATTCCCGCGGCGTGGAAGTGCTCTCCGTATCTCCAACCTCCTCTCTCTCCCCGAGATGGCACAATTTTTGTTTACCGCTCGCGCCAGGACTACCTCGTGTGTCGCAGTAAACCAGAAAGATTTAACGATGCGTGTCCGCCACGTCTCGAAATAGGTACGACGCTATGAAAAAAAAAAGAAAGAAAGAAAAAAATGGAACGTAGACACGCAGAATGAACGCGAAATATAAAAAAGGCCAAGTGTTACGTTCGCGAATGTTGGGAGGATTCGTTAACGTTTCATGGTTGGAGAGTACTTCCACTTTGACGGAATGTGCGCGATATTCCCGTTCTCCTTTCTCTTTCTTTCTCTCTCTGGAATATTTTTTCACGGTATTACAAGACGTAGAATAGGTTCTTTTTCGATGTTGAATTGAAGGTGAGCTTCAGAAAAAAAAGTCGCGCGAATAGATTGAGAAATATCCGGGGACTCTTAAATGCTGTTTAACGTGCATTGCCGTTACCAGCCTCTGAATTACAGACTGTTCTTGAAATATCGGCTCGTAAAGGCACGCGATGCTTCTTTTCCACTTTGCGCAAAGCGGTAAAGACGTAGTCGATCGATCATAGTTACATAATCTCTGGTCAAAAGATATTATACGCCGAGAATATATTCCATCGCGTTTGCGCAACGAAAAGGAAATGAATAATCCAATCTGAACATTTAATCTCTTTTTCCCTCTCCCTCTCTATCTCTTTCTCTCTATCGTCTCGTTCCTTCTCGGTGCTCTCTTAACGAGGTTTACGAGCCCACAAAAAACATTTATGATATATTCAATAACACGTGAGTATCTATTAGGGTGAATGTTAATGAATTTCATGCATTTTTTTTGCGGCTCGCATCCGCCGTCCGTCTCTCTCTCTCTCTCTTTCTCTCCTCCCGTTTTGTCGCTCCTCGTTCGCCTCGATTCCGTGGCACGCCATCCCGTAGCACTGCTTACGGATTTACATGCCACGCAGGAATGAGTAATATCTACTTTGCATTTTGCGCGTGATTTTGTCAGTTGATGTTACATCCAGCGTATTAATAATGCAGGGCACGCGAGCCAAGTTTATACGCCTACGACACCGAAATCGCTTTTTATGAGAGAATTATTACACGCGGAACGCGAAATGTTGTTTTGCATGCCGCCGCATACGTACGATCGTGTCGCGGAATTGACAACAATAAAATTTGTCCATGAGTGAAATATCGAAACAAGCGAAACACTGAAATGTCAATGCTCTAGCGCCGTAATATTTTAATTCTTTTTTTTTCGAATGTGATCAGAAGAACGTAACAAGCACCTCATTGAAAAATGGTATGCGTAGATAAATGGAAAGCACATTTGGGTTGGGAAAGGATTTGAATATACAATACGAGCTAAAAGTTATCGAAAATTAAAAACTGAAGGCTTCTCTAGGTTTATTCTGTTTTCTTAATCAACAACAAAACATTTTGGTCGCGAATGCCCGAATTTTGTCCCTGAAACTAGCTGCAAAGAAAAAAAACAATGAAAAATTTGATTTATAATGGTTTTTCCAATGAAAATTGCTATATTTTGCAGTTTTAAATAAATAACTTTTAAACGAGTAAGTGGATCTAAATGAATTTTTGCACGAATATTTATAAGAGTTTTATTAGTACATGCAAAAATTTTGATGTAATTGGTAATGCTACTTCTCTATAAAAATTTGCAAATATGTAGGGGAAAGGGAGGTAAAGTGACGAATTGTTAATTTTTCCAACTTAATAACAAATAACGAACCGGTGCTAAATTTATTAAAGACTTTAGATGACAATAAATAATCTGTGACAGTTTGACTTCAATCTGTCCGTAAGAATAGATAATATAATAAGAAATGTGTTTTAGAAGTACCCTCCGTAATTTTTTATGTATTTGTTCATAAGGAATGACAAAATTATAACAAATATTTTTATTTTCTCTAGAAAATCATAATATTGTGTAGCTAGAAACGTATACAATAACATATTCATATTCTTTAATTTTCATGATGCAATATTTATTTGGTAAACAAATAAACGCGGCAACGCGTGTAAAAGAATTTAAAAATTTAAAAAAATTCTAGTTTATTTAACAACTTTTAATGTTTACTGATGATAAACAAGGTTTTAGTCAATCTGAAAAAAATAGATTGCTATTTTTGCATTATCACAGAAATTATTATAGCAAAAATCGACAAACCTTAAGGTCGTCATCTTATCCCCCTCTTCCCTACTGCAAAACGCGATTTTACATAAGAAACAAGAGTAAACAAAAAATTAAATAACTTTTAAATCAATAAGTGAATTGTGCTCAAATTTTACATAGATACTCAAACGTAATACTAGAATATTCATAAATATTTTTATATTTTTGATAATATTTTGAGATATGACCCATCCTTAACTCTTCTTATTATCATTTTGACAAAACGTGGCTAAAATCATCGTTAACAAATGAATTTAAATGCACACGATTTGCATCGGACCTTATATAAATATACGTTTCCCAACAAAGTTGTAAAGTTAAAATCCGAAAATCATAGTTTAAACGTTTATTTGAATGAAATACTCATTAATATCGTTAATTGTTAGCAAACTTTGTTCATCGTGTCCGTTTATATCATCCGTGATTTAGCTACGGGAAGCACTAGGTTCATCTGTGCGAACTAAGTAATATTTATACAAGAGATAATAGGATGTCGCGAAGAAGTGCACTTGTTCCTTTTCCTTCCGACAACTCGAATGACATGCGCGCGCGGGTGGAACAACGTACAGTCTCGACCGCGCGGCTCATAGTACATGTGCGCAGATAGAGGACCACGAAGAAATTTCGATGAGACTCGAAGGCGTCGGTAGACAATAACTCGCGATCGGGAAGTCGACTGCTCTCGTCGCGCCGGCTGCTACTCGATATTCACGCGAAATAGAACGCACCGCGGCGGGTGCAATCGTTTCAGCGGCATTTCGCATCTCCAGAATTCAATATCGGGGGCTGACTATCTACGCCGGCGGGCCGACAAAGTGGATGGTAAAAAAAAAAAAAAAAAAANGGGGGACGTTCGAGATTCCATCGCTATGGGGCGTTGCGCAAAGTGTCGATTTCAAAAACGTGATAGCAATCTGGCCATAATTGGACCGACGTCATGCAGCGCTTCGCGCTGTCCTGAAGAGGCATCCTTTTTTTTCGGCGGCTGTTTCGTGGTTGCTGTCATCTGTTAATAATATCACCTATCCCCACACATTAGAGATCGATTGTAATGGCTAATCTTAAACGTGCTTTGAGGGGAAACTGGTGGTCACGTAAACCGCAGATATCAGTAATTTGAGTAGGCTATCTTGTCAAGATAATGCACATCTCAAAATTCGCCGATTATTTCTGGCTGTTTGACCCCGGTTTATAATTTTGGGTCTACTATTCTTTACCGTTTCATATTAATCAATTATCTCTATTATTCGCATAGTAAAAAGTTGCATAAGTGTTTATAAGAATACTATAGAAATGGTGATAAATATTTAATATTTACATGTACTAAAGCGTGCTACAAATGAGAGAAAATACAGAATATTATACTTGGGATATTCTCGACCAACATCGATGTTATAGATTTGCGTTGCAAAATTTTATCACAATATCACTTGTTACAGGCTGTATTTTATGAACAAATATGTATAGAAACAGTGAATAACAATGCGATAAATATGCGATATACAATACATTAGCTTACGAGTGTAGATTGATCAGAGTTTTTAATTTGATTTGAAATAAATAAGATGATTATTATTCCTCTCTCTCTCTCTCCCCCTCCCCTACTTTCCTGAATTAGTAATTTCTACCTTTCATTTACAAAATGTACATTAAACAAAATATAGATTCTGATTGCATTACTAAGTAAATATAAGAATAGTTTATACGAGAAATTTCGTTCGTATAATCGACGATTTTATCTTATGAAAGTGCGCAAATATTAACAGTATTTGAAGCCCAAAATTGGATATGTGCTTATTTTATCGCTATATGAAATATTTTGTCTCTGGGAAAACACATCGTTAATATTTCGCTTAATAATTAAGTATGCACTTTAAACGAAAATAATAACTTTTAACTCAACAAGTCTCGCCTTTCAGAAGATCATCAAACAAATACTCGAATTATTAATCCGACAATCAAAATTATTTCGATCGTATTATTTCAAATTTAGAATAATTTATCCAGCGTATCATTGTCTAAACCTATTTCTATTTCACAATAGAAACAAATAGATAAGCGTATTGTATAATTCTGTTTTCGGATCATTAACGAATTTATGTCTATGAAAGGGTATAAAGCGCGATACATGCATCTCCAATTTCATATAGTAATAATGCATGCTGATTTATTAATTTTAATTATTAACATCACATTACGTTTGCCAAATTGTGAACTGCAAAATAGCCATTGTTCCCAACAAATGACGTAACAAACATATAAATCGCGTATTTTCAAAAAGAGAACTGATATATAATCAAAAGAGAAAATCAAATATAAAAGAAGGAAACGCATTTTATATTCTATTGACTTATTGGTGTTTGCTGTGTTCCGAGCTTATCTTTGTTGTTCAACACGTAAGAGCTGGTTTAGTCGACTCTATCTCGGCGAATGTATATTGGTCGGAAGAATGTAATTTTACGTTCTTCGCCGAGGACAAAAGCCACCATCGACCCCCTCGATGATATTCTTTCCAGCCTCACAAGCGAAAAGAAGTGCCCATAAGATGAACTTCTCGTTATAATGGAGTCGTCAAAAGGATTCGGAGGGACGAGGGGGTGGGGGGAAAGGGGTTGTGACAACAAGTGGCGTCGTAACGAGCTTTTTACAGCGGCTGTGCGTGTGTATGGGTCAGTCGTTTCTCTTGTGTGTAAAAACGTGACTTTCTCGAGCGCGTGCCTGGCGAGCTGACTCGCGCCTTCTTGACCCGCGAAAACAGCTTTCGGCATTGTTTACCGTGGAGTTCTGCAACGAGGCCGACCTGTCGCGTACGGTAAATTGGGTTATCACCGCGGGATCGAGCCAAGTATTAACAACTCTTTCGAGCAAGAAACAACAGCCAAGCCATCGCTTTCACGATAATCGCCGCCATTAGCGTGTGGACTAGCTCGGATTACCAGCGGGGAAACTGCGGTTTTTCGTGTTTAGAAAATAATCAAAAATATTTCCGCATAAACGGCTTTCGCAGCTTTTGTCGAAGCGTCATGCTTGCATGCACCTGCCGAAGATAAGGAAAACACACGAAACAACGAGTCTCGATAAAAAATGCATTAACAGCAACGATAACTTTGGAAAATGCGATATAATTTTATGTTGTTGCGAAATAAACGTAAAGTAAAATGTTAAACTGTGTATGATATTTTTTTGTGGCTTACGTTTTAGAAAGTAATGCAAGTTAAAATTATATGTGTATTTTTTTAAGAGATATTATCACCGAAGGAATTAAGATTTCTTCGAATAATTATCGCAACTGTATTGCAATTACAATGCCAATGAAACAAATGAAGTTTTCTAGATAAGAGCACGCGTAAATGCGGGCTTGTAACCGACTTTCGTTAATCAATAAATGATCATATAGGTAATTTAATTCCCTTTTCGCGGCAATAACGAGATATCTGACCATTTATCGATTAACGAATCCAAAGTGAAATTTTCGGCTCAATTTACAAGCCCGCTTTATTGATGGCGAATGAGTAGAAAAATTTTCACGATGTGAAATATATAACGCAGAGCTCAATTTTATTCTTCTCCTCGAATATAAGAATTATGTAAGGATATGAATTCATATCCATACGTAATCGAATTCACAGGGTAAGAAATCCGAATAACGGTATCGCGCGGCAAGCCGTGTTTATTATTTAACGTTAAACCGCGCAGATATGTGCACAAGTTTCGGAATTGCAAATTTTAAATACAAACAAAATCATAAAATAAAACGCGGAAAGCCGAAACGGGAGCTAATAGTTATTCTGTTCAAACGAAGCCGCACGTTTCAACGATATTTTCCCTCTCGCGGCTGTGGAGAACATATTTCTACGTGCGCACAAATGTGCATGTACATTTGTTGTATATTGACGTTCTAAAAGTTGCATTTCAATTACATGTTGCCGGAAAACAGACAATTTAATTAAATCACCAGCACCACCAGCGGTTGTTTTGCTGATGCGCGATACCATTCGCTATGTATCGCAAGGTATAATTTCGCGGGATGGACAGATGCATTCTTCTGCACGAAACGGAAATATTTTCACGAAAGCGAGCGCGCCCCAAATCCAGGAGGAGGTACACTAGTTAACAATCCGAACGGTATGGATCATCGTTTACGTCCATCACAATAGGAAACTGTGACAGTATAAGGGTGCCGGGGTGACAATCAAAGTTAGGCCGGATATCGACGAGTGCTCCATAAATAAGCTTTTTTTTACGCCGAGTGGGTGACGGCGATTGCTTTCGGCACTTTATCGGATATATTGTCTGGCAGCATGCGGGCACCGAACCGACAAATCCGACTGAGAAATGACATTTGAATTATTCGCATTCGATATTTCGTTTTTTTTTTGTTTTGTTTCTTTTCCAAAGCACCGCGCCGTGGCCCTTGCCGCAAGGAAATTACATTTTGCCAAACAACGAAAATATTCCCGGGACAAATAGGGCCCGTCACGTTGAGCGGTTTACATTGACGACAATACGAGCATATAACGTCATAAAGGAGAATTGCATTTCAATTTTTTTTTCAACGGAAATCGAAAAGTAAGCGACGTGTGCATATTGCGGCATATTGTCGGCAATCCTTCCGATATTGTATAGTAATACAGTGCATAACCAATGCTTTACATTTATCGTCATAGATTTCATACGACGGACGTACGTTTCGAAACGTTCTAATAAGTTCGAATGGAACTTTAACGTACCTGCTCGTAGGTCCGTTCGAACATGGCTCAGACAATCACCTGCAATTCAGAAGAAAAGTAACGTTAGAGAGTAAAATAAAATTATGAAAAAGAAAGAGAAACACATTCGAAATATATTATAATTATGAGGTGGTACAACAGTTTTGCATTATGCATTATATCTTTTCGCATTCACACATAAATGCGAAGCACTCTAATTATAACACCTTTGTCGATTCGCTCTCATTAAGCTTACGTGTAAAGCTTTCATAATCGTCGGATAAAAAAAGGTGAATATTAGCGGAATATCCGATATTTCAGCAAGGAATATTGAAGTATCCCCTCGTAAATATGAGAAAAAACGCATTTCGTTTTACATGCAAATCGCAATTTCAATGCCTCTGAAATGCAAGCTACCGTGACATAGTAATCTATAGTGTACAGTCTATAGTGCAAAAAAACTATTTTTTCCCTCTTCTTCCCACTTTCTTTCGACTATTATCGCGAAAAGAGGATTTGGGTACTTTGGCGACTTTCAGTCAAGAATTTATTATAATCGCATTCTGAACGTCTTAGGGCTGCAAAATACCAATTCTAAGGAGAGCTGATTGAAACTCCGGGAACATTTGCCTCGTTGCCGAACTTCGAAGCCAATCGTCGCAGATAAATCGGATTTTGCAGTTAACGGTTTCCTTAATTACCTCATCCGTCGCCTCAGTGGTCTAACGTTTCCCGTAATAAAGAGCCTCGAAGTTTCTTACTCGTGACACGAAATACATCCAATCTGTATTAATGAAGCATTAATAACTATCGAAATCTGCGCTACTCTTATTTTACTCGAATAATACGAACGAAACAAATAACTTCAAGTGTTCACTCAAATTTCATAAAAGATTTCCCTGAGAATTTTCAAATTTTCTAGGACTTTTATTCAAAATTCCAGTTAAAATTAGAAAAATTTATAATGTAGCTTCGAAATCAATTTATTTTATCATTCTTTTAATATTCTTTAATCATGCTATACATAAAGAAAAGCCGCTTAAGTCTTGATAAATTTGAGAAAGTACTAAAAAAACGACATGAACTAAATGGCACATAATGATTTGTCCGTAATGCATGGATTTAACTCATCAGAAGTATCAAATTCAAAAGATGATTAAACGCAATGCCAATTTAGAACGATGTATTATCTTCTATTATGCTATCGACTTTTATAAAAATTCACGAGTCTCACGAGAATGTACGTAAATGCATATAGAGGTCTGCATACCATATTTATTGCTAACGTAGAGTGTCGATATTTTGCATTAACAATAAAAAATGATCAAAGAAAGAGATAGAACTTAACTTTAAAAATAAAATTCCAAAAATATCTCTGAATACCCCCCAATAAAACCTATGAAAGTCCATGATTTGTAAGGATGAAAAAGAAATTCTCTGAAACTACCAGATCTTCCTGGTTTTTCTCAATAGTAAACACTCTGTAAATCTTTTAGATTCGCGGAGTTTCTATTCCGCAGATATTCTGCATAATTAATTCAAAATATGTACTCGCGTAATTATGTATTTTTTTAATTAGAACTTCATTTTCTTTCATGTACATTGAGGAAAAAAAGTCGAAATATTCAGAAGCAAATGTACCAGTGACTCTCTTCTTATATTTTTTGTTTCTAAAAAAAATTTGATTAGGATGACGGAATATTTCTGTAAAATATATTTTTCTTATAAATCTTTCTCTTATTTATTTCGCCATACTTTTAAAAAAGGATTTATTTCAGTGAAATAAACATTGTATTCCACAAATAAATTTTTAAGTGCACTTTTTTTTCAGCGCACGTGTTTTCATCGTTTCAACATCTGCGCGTGATGTACTATTGCAAGTGAGAAAAGCAGAGTTCTTCGCCTTGTAATCGAGTTCTACGAGAACCTGGGAATACCTGCTAGCAGTTCGTACATTATTCGTTCATCGTATGCGTGAGGGAAAATAGGCTGGACTTAAATAGCGAGTTCCTCGCTTCGTAGCTCTAGTGGCTTTGCGTGTACGACCATGCAAATTTTAAAATCTGTATTTCAGAATGAACGTGCCAACACCCGAAATGGCGTTTTATAACAGCGAGGAATATCCAGTTGATACGCGGTGTACTTTGCGTAATTGCGAAAGCCGTGTAACAGCGGCGTGTGGAAATTCGCCGCTTTACATAATGGAGCGTTAATTCGGTGAACGAGTGACCGAGTACAGCACGCACCAGTTTTACGAACTTCGTAAAAAACAAGGAAGAGAGGGCAGGGGAGGGGGAGAGAGAGAGAGAGAAAAAAAGGTACGTAAAAGGGGATAATTGCTTGTAATGGGAATTTTCGTACCTCCGCTTGATAATTCGCGCAAATGGAACGAATGGGCGCGAGAAACGTAAATTAATCCGCCTTCGTGGCAATAGTCGTGAGAAATTGCGACGCCATCCATTATAGCAGAAGTTCGCCACCGCGTTGGAGATTCTAGGCAGTTCTAGGGAGAGAAACGTTGCTTAGAGCGACCAAACGTCGCGATACGGAAAACGTGCTCTATCGCGTGCCTCTCTCGCATTTTCAAATCCGTCCGCTTGCGTGTGCGTTTTCCGTAAATGACAGACAACGGTGACACGTGTATTTTAGGATTAGTGTTCTCGCGTGCGGCACTCTGTCTCCGCCAGCTAGGAAGAACATAAGCCCCATGGCACATATTCCGTCACGTACGTTTCCTTCGTTGACCGTAATAAGGATGCGCGTCGCGTCATACATAACTCTTGGATGTGTAGAAAAGTTGCGATTCGATAAGCACGTCTCGGACAGAACCGAACTATTGTCTGCGTAATCAGACTGAGTTTGCGGAAGCACACTGATCGTCAATCGTGATGGTTTACAGGTAGATGGTGGAAGTTAGGTAATTATATTCAGAACTCAAATGTCATTATATATATATATCACAAGGAATGAAGTTTGTAGCCAAGAAGGGATCGAAATACTCCGACGTCGCAAGTAGAATAGTTAATTATCTCTGCGACAAGGACGAGTATTTGCATATTCAAAGACAAGATCGATTTTCCTTACGCAAAATTATGGCATATAAACGAGCTCTTTTTTTTCAGAGACGAAGGAGGAACGTCATAAAGGGCCGTGTAAAAGATTAGATCGACAATAGACGTCTATACAATTTAAACTAATTTACGTTACGTAACTGATCGTATGCCAGAGTCGTACGGAATAAATCAACGTAGCCCAGATCCCGCCAACAATGGGATACGATCCAGATATAATCACAGCAAGATAAATTACATCAGAGTGAGCTGGAGAAGCGGAGCGCAGTTAAGAGACGCACTTTAAAAAGAGTACACACCGGATATCGATACTCTTCGCCAGAATCACGGAATCAAACAATAGAAGATTATGCAACGAGATATATATTTAAGAGACGGGTACATGCGGGCTCTCTCTTTTCAGATTAAGAAATAAAAGCCCGAAAAGTCACTCGGTAGGTAAGATTTACGATGCTCATTCTCTATTCCCGTGCATTACCACAGTTCTCTCTTGTCGCGGCGCAAGAATATGCAAAAGTAACTTCTACCTTCTATCCGGTGTGATAAGCTTCTTCTGTGCGGACTCCCGGACGCCCCGGCGGAAGTATGCTATTTCGGGAAAAGTGCCCGTCGTCGTCGTCGTCTCGCGGTCACCTCTGCACGGCAAACGCGCAAACTCGCTCGCTCGCACGACCGCACCAACGTTGGCAACAACGTTGGCCGTGTAACGTCGAGAATGCCGAATGTAATAAGGAGTCGCGATGCGGAATCCCTGCGGTTCGCAGTACGAGAGGTGCAGTAATCGCAGACGCATTCGCAGAAATACCCGGGAGCTGTCTGTCTACCTGCCTAACGGCACGGGCCGCGGGGCCCAATTTCGTCTCGGGCTCGGAATGTCGATCACGCCGACATTCGCCCCCGACACGCCTGCGCGAATAGTTTGCACAATGCAGTCCGTACAATGTAGTCTCGAAACTACGGATTGCAAAGCGATATTTATTATCCTCGTCTCTCTCTCTCTTTCTTGCCTCGGCGCTCTACCGGAATTGCAGTGGTGCATGTATGCACCGCCATGGCGAATCGATGTCTTTCGTTTTGCTCCGCAGCACGACGTCTTTGAAAAGATGTGGCTGAATTTCCAGATCGTATCTGTCGGACGCCCTACTATTGCCGGCCTATATTTCGCGGCGCGCAGATTGATATCTTAATTAACGGTTACACGAAAATCTCGTGCCCCACTCTATTAGACGAAGTAAGTCGACAAATTTCCGCTACAAAATCAGGGACCGTCTTAACTCGTGTGAAATGAAAAATGTTACTTCTCAATCAACGTTTTAAACATTATGATTATAGCTTCACGTTTTTAATTCTCTGCGACCTCTACGATATTTCACTGTTTAATATCGTTAACAAAGTATTATAAATATTAGTTTTAAGGAGATTGTTTTTAAATGCAAGAATAATTCGCGAAATCTTTGTTAACATTAATTAATTTCTTATCCGCAATATCTTATTGCTTTGAGGTTTACGTATATAAATAATTTATGTATATATTTAAATAATTATTATACGCGTTGATATCAGTTTAACGATATCGTCAATGTTTAAAGCTGAAGTCCACGACAAGTAAAGCCCTCATGTAAAGAGATTAATAATTTTCACCGTGGATCGTTGAGTCACCTCACCTGATTAAACGCCCCGCGATATGCTGAGTAATCGATTACACGGAATGTCATTAACTTGCAAAACCTTGCCACGGTTTCGCGATCATGTATGAATCTACCGTGACACAGCGCGGTGTCATCTTTTATGACGTAATTATGGCGAAGTAATCATACGTTTTCTTACATCCCGAGAGAAAGCCCGGTTGCAATAATTTTTAACTCGAATAATAGAGTCTGGTCTCGTATCGTGCGGCACAGTATTCACGACCGCAATGCTATTTAATGGCAGTGTCGTTACACGGCCCAGCTTTATTACTGTACACCCACGTTGTTACAGCCCATTGAATTTTCATGAACATGTTACGAATATAACGGGCTGTGTTGAGGTTTCTTCGGTTTTATTGCCAAGACACAAAGTAGAAATTGTCTTTTAATGCCATTAAAAGTTTCACCGTGACGGTACACCTTGAAATTATCGATTTATCGCTACGCACCACGTTGGCGTTGGCTCATCTTCATCTCGCTTGGCGAAGCTTATTTGTTATACGATTGTATACATCACACTTGGGTCTAACGCAGAAACGTTACACCGAGGACGTCGATAGAACTTTAGCTGTATTAGATAATCGATCGCGCTACGAGTACGATTAGCTCATAAAGTCATATAACACTCTCGAGATCATAGCGCCACTTCATCATTACGCCCCTGTCTCTCTCTCTCTGTATGTACGCGTGAATTCGCTTAACGCTCGAACAGTCAGAGGTTGTGGTGAAATAATTGAGCTGTAACCAGCGCAAACGCGCGCCGCGCGCGCAAAGAGGTGAGAATTCAGATCGGTATCCGGATATAACGGAAGTCACTTAAATCGAGTTATCACGGGCTGATACATTGCGACGCGCGTATAAATGATTTGATTTCGGATCCCGCTGAATATCGGGAATAACGGGAATCGCGATTGTGACGCGAACTTCAAAAGAAAAGACTCGCGGATAAAGTGCAGCGTATTACCGTTTGTCCTCGAGCAGTATTGACAGAACAATTTACATGTGCTTCGTATTTGATTTATTTTACACTGTGTGTGTGTTGATTTTTCATCCTGTATTAGTTTCAGCTCTCGCCGGGCGAGCGAATTAAACGAAAATGGGAGGAGAGGGCAAAAAAGAAATGAGAGAAATGTAATATTGTGCGACGTAATATTATAGTGATACTTATCTTTTTACTCTCTCCAAGGATAAGGTAAAAGCTACCTTGCGAAAGGACTCTTATGTCACGGTACTGTCCGTACTATCAATTTATCATTATCTCGCGCAATGGATACACATGCCATGCGAGGCGGTGGAATATATAGCTAGTTTAAAGAGCAAATGCGTGTCGCCGGAGCCACGCGAAATCAGGCAGCTGGAGGGAGAATCTTTCGATTCGAAACGTTGACCCAGAGACAGAGAGAGAGTCCAAGAAAATGGCGAGATATCCAATCTTTCCGTATATACGCCTCACCGTCCGCGCAACACGAGAAGCTGAATAAAACGAGCAAGGCGAGCTCGCACGATTACTTGGTTCGTTTCCTACGGTACTCCACCTACTTTCCGAGCCCGAATTCACCGCGCCAGCAGGCAATTCTTGACTCCGCTATCTCCCGCACCGAAATACTTAATCAAAGGAGAGCAGAGGCCGAACTTCAAGGCAAACAGAATGTGAATATCACCAAAGGCAGCAGTTGGCGGATGATGAAGCGTAGCGCGCGCCCGCCCGTTGCTGCTATTAATAGGACGAAATTGATGCAGAACGTATGTCTGCATCAAGTGTCTGAGAATTGCACAGTTCTTCGAGCGGGATGTGCGTAATATTAGCGCGTCCCTTTAATGCGACCTCGGAGGGTACTTAAAGGCTTCTATCTCTTAATAAAATGCCGAAACCGCGACTCGGTGACGTACCTTCGAGATAAATACGGGCACGATGCGGGGCCGCGCTACTTTGTATGCTTTGATGCGAACATCTTCTCGCGTGACGAGATCAGGTCTTACTCCGTCGTTAAGGATGAACGTGAGTCTTTTGTGACAGAAGAAGAGGGATCGTTACGAAGAGAATGTTACGTCGAAGGTTGAACGCCAATTAATGGTACGTCGCAGGACTTTCACGAGTTCGTCGTTTCTGCCGATGAGAGCGCTTGAAGAGTTACGGCTGCGAGACGCGTTCGTGACGTGTAAAAGCGAACGTTAGAAACGTGAATAGTTTCACAAGCGAAAGAAGCGCTCCAACACCTCTCCCAACTTTAGCCTTACGCTTGACGGTTAATGCGCGCGTCAAGCGTGCAAATCGACTGATAACTAGTTCGTTACTTCCTTAGAAAGGAACACGATCGTCCCTCTTCCGATTTCATCTGTTTTGCTACTTAAACTTTTTACGATTTTTACTTCTACCGTGGCTGGAACTAGTGCAGGACCTCAAAATTCCCAGCGATATCACTGCGTTGCTAAGGATAGGTATAGCTATCAAACATAAATAATGAAGAGATGGTTACACGTGTGCGAAACGCACTAGATTCTCTTCCAAAGTCCAGGTGCATTCCCCAGGTACCACTTTACATCTTGCTCCGCAGGCTTGTATTAAACATTTACCCTGTAGAGTACGTGTTTGGACCTTTGCACGGACCGCCTTGTGTGCATAGGTTCTCACCCGAATCTCCCTCTCTCTCTCTTTCACCCGCTCTGTCACCCTTTCGCTCTTCCACTATCTCTTCCTTACTGACTGTTTGAGTAGCGAGATAAATTCAAATGTCACACCTTCGAATACACAAATTATCTGCATAAGCTTTTGAGCTTTATAAATTCAAAACTCTAACGATGCCCTAAAATAGAGTTAAATTTTACCAACGAGAGTAATTTCCCGTTTAAACTGACAGTGGATATTCAGATACAATAAATGTGAAAACGTGAAAATTGAAAAATTGTGTATAAACCTGTGTGTGTGTGTGTGTGTGTGTGTTAATTTTTTTTTCTCTCAAGAAATAGGAGATTAAGTCTGTATTTCGCTACGTAGAAGCTCGCAGAAAACTGCACGTAATTTTCTCCAGCCATTCGCGACCATCTCTAGTTGATGATGCCGAACTACGGTACGGTGAAAAGTGTAAGAGTGTGAAACGAGCGTGAAATTTCTCGAATAGCGGATTTGCCGACGATTCTATTTTAGAGTACACGAGACTGCAGACACGAAGCTGCTACGTATCGCCTACGTGGTTACCTCTTAAACTCGTGAATTAGAAATGTTGCTAGCTTGGCATTGGAGACGAGTGTACGACAAACCAGCAAAGATATTTTGCGCAATTTTTTTTTATGCGGTGTTTACAGAGGCCAATTGAAAACAAGATTGCCAGTGCAAAAAGTTTGTTGTATCTCGTTTCTCGTGTACGGCATAGAAAATTAAATAAGTCGAGAGTGAGAATATTTTGCTCCAACTGAAGGTAATCGAGGTGTACATACAGGAAGTGAAAATGGGATAACGGAGAATGTAATTAATTAAAGATAAATTAATTAGATGATTAGTTTAATTCCGTAATAAAAAGATTTTATTAATTAACTCTAGAATACTATCATACGTACAATTGAGTACACAACCTGAAAATCTTTCCCTCCACCTTAATGAGCGATTTAAGTTAGTAATTAAGTTAGTTATGTTTGTAAAGATTTAAATTGCAAACAATTTTGTTAATAAAAATATGAAATGTATGAAAATCTTGTGTGTTACATTAATTAACAAATATTAATAACTTTCGAGGATTAAATAATCTCATTGTGTAACTGATATATGAAACTATTTAATAATGTAAACTAACTAATACACATGAAAATAATGAAAACGGTTACGAGAAGATTGAATACTTCAATTTTTGTGGAAGTAAGAATAAGAAGCATAGTGATATTATACAAAATGCATTGTGCACCGTTTTTGGAAACAATTTCCGTGAGGTTGCGTTTGTTTCAGTAATATTGCACAAGGGGGTTGTTTCGTAGAAATACCGACCGTACGGTCCGTACGATACTCGTCATTTTTCGCGAAACTGTACTATTGGAACCTGCGCGATCCAATTTTTCTTTTCGTACAGACGATAAGAAAGTGCGATCCAGAAAAATTATTATCGCTTATTGTCAAAAAATTAATTCTCTAAATTAACAAATTAAATAGTTTTTTCGAATATGTAAACCTAACATTAATTATTTTACAGGTTGATTTTTGTTTTAAATATAATTCCAACGAAAATATGATATTTCGTGCATTTATTATAACATTTTTTTTTCAGTGCAGTAAATTAATTTTGGAAAGAATCTGCAAATTAAGACATTAATTATTTTAAAAACTGATTTTTATTTTAAATATAATTCTGACGGAAATATAGCTTTTCGTGCATTTATTATAACACTTTTTTAGGGCAATAAATTAATCTTTGAAAGAATATGCAAATTAACATTAATTATTTTGTAAGCTGGTTTTTGTTTTAAATATAATTCCGATGAAAATATTACTTTTCGTATGTTTATTATAACACTTTTCCAGTACAATAAATCAATCTTGGAAAGAACGCTGCTACGAATATTAAATTATGTAAATAGTAAAAGAGCGATCCAACGTAAAGATAAATAAACGGTTCGATTGATTTCCTACCTGAAATTTAATCTGGAAATGTTCTGCGAAACGATCGTGCCTTTTCTCGGCACTAATCTAACAAGCGCCTTAGAAATTCCGTTTGGAATAGTTTCTCATAATGCAATCGCTCTGATGGCACTGCATGTACGCCAATGTCGGAACTGACTTTGCTCGCCGTATCTTCGGCAGTGCAGGAGCCTCGATGCAATTTATGTCTCTGCACTTTGCATGGAAGGATATTTCACCCAAAGTTCTTCCGCGACGGGACCGTGTACCTTCCCTGTCCGCTTCTTTGGCGTGTGTATATAAAACTTTCGTCCAACTTCGTCCCGGTTGCGGAGCATCAATATTTATACATTTATCTGAGATCGCCAACCTTGGAAAGAACATCAATTCGCAAACAGCAGCCTGGCCAACGACTTCTAGCGCCTAGCAATCGCATTTATTGGATTATATTAATATATAACCATCGCAAGTATTTCTGCAAGGCTTTACGAGATATTCATTATAGCTGATTTATATTTTTTATAGCGCGAAAAAGGTAAGATCATTACTGCATGTCTTAATAATTATTTAGATAACTTATTAGAGGATCAACATGAAGAACATGTTGAACAAAGTTATTAAGTTTCAACTTCTCCGGTGATAAAGCACTTTGTGCAAAACTTAACTTGATAGTTTGAAATTTATACTTGCAAAACAACATTTGATTTCACACTGTACACACAAAACAGATAAACGGAAAATCAAAATCACATCAAAGATGCAGAGATTCCTGCTTCAAAATTCAATAAATACTTCATCTTTCAGTCATTCGAGTGCAAGAGAGAAAAGGCCAATTTTTGCTAGAAAATTTTCTACATTAATAAAAGTATTATACAATCTCTGACTTATTATTATTATATCATTTTCGTGTTAGATGCATTATTTTAAAACTACGGAAAATGCAATGAGAGAAAAATATATTTGATTTGCCCCAGAATCGCGGAGATGCATCTGGCGTTAAGCCAAGCCGTTTTTCTTTCATGATAGGTGGTTGATGCGTAATTTTTATTGTTCGCGCGAGAAAAGAAGGAATAAAGAAACGCGAATCAGGGAAGAAAAATGGCAGCCATGAGAAAAGACAGAATTATTGATGTTATCGCTCCCGGTGAGATTAGATTTGTTACGAGATAGTATGTAACACATTGTATCTCACAATTTCCTCGGTACACGAGGCTAATTGAGGCAAATAAAGAATTACGAGATAATAGAAGGCGATAGATTTAGAGCATCACGATGAGAGCCACGTAAATCGCGCAACTTAAACGAGAAATCCATAAATGCGTGTAAATTAAAAAGGAGGAAAAAAAATCACCCGGGGAAAGTTGTATCTCGGAGTATCTTCGCATTTTCCTGGGAGACGTCGTTAGAGGATATTCAAATTTCACGCTCTCTTCGCTTCAACGATTTTTGTGAGGCGCCAGTTCTAGTTGGATAAGCGTAGCTAAAATAAGGGCGAATAGACGGCGCACAAACGAATGAAAACGGAAGCCCGGGAGGAAATACGACCGAAATGTCTTTTTGTGGTGCGCGCGCGCGCGCGCGCGCACGCGAAGAGAGGCGGATTACAGAACAGTCTAAATAAAAGAAGCTGATTACCCGCTGCCGCGGAATATTTCGAAGGTCGGTGAACTCTCGATGAATACTTGAAATCGCGGCAGCCTTGTGTATGGCCTTTGAGCGACGGAGAGAAGTTGCGGGGTAAGTATCCCTCAAAGGGGAAGTACCTAACCACCTAAAGTTTGAGGCTCGCTTACGATCGAGGACTCGAATCCATATTCCATGCGAGCTTGGTGCTCGAGCAAGCAGTTAAACTTGGACTGGAACTTGGCGCCGAAATGCGCGCGATAAACGATAAACGGGACGCTGCTTCTGCATCAATCGCCGTCACTAGTACGTTCGTCGAAAATCGCGGAATTTTTACGTCCACTATAAAGAATTTCTCAAAATTATTGCGCATTATCTTGTTGTTAGGGATGTTATGGATCTGCATTACGGGGTCGTGTTAGAACTTACTAGTTACAAAGCACTAACACTTTATTTTTAAGTATTCCCTTATTTCTTCTCTGTTAGTTTTTTAATCCTTTCGTGTCTAGTAGTTCTTCAAAAATTTATACTCTCCACGAAAAAAAAATAAAGACTTCTTTCTGGGCTCATTTTAAAGATGAAAGATAAGACTCTTCACGAAAAATTAACCCTTGTGAGTTCACCTCTTGATATCCCTTGACGATTAGCATATATCGTTAAATACTTATAAAATGAGATAAAAGTGAAAAATACATATATCTTCTACAAAAGTTGAGATAGCGAATTCTTTCTAAGCTCATTTTGAAAGTCAACATAACAGCTATATGAAAAAAATATCGCTAATTAATTTCAAAATGGCGTATTTAATGGGGTGGACTAAAATGCTAAATTTTATATTCACATGTAAAGTGCAAGTTGGAATAAGGTGAGTCGAATAAAATCTAGTAATAAAGCCGACTTTTGAATTTATGAAACGAGCTTCATATCTAAAATATGTTTTTAAAAGAATATCATAAGAAATAGATAAAGAAGGGCTGAAGAATTAGAATCGATAGCGACACATCTGTTTAGTGTAAGAAAAACTTGTGGCAAAATGAAGGCATAAGCCATTTTTTACAAAAATTTGCAGCAAATTTTATTATATTTTTGTACATTTTACGATGTATGGAAATAAATTATTTTTACTTCATAACTATAGAAAATAGCAAATATTTATATTAATAATTTGGAATAATTATACATTGTTTAGAAATAACATATCCATTAAATAAGACCTTCATGGGCATTGTTATTTGTGTGTTACATGTAAGGATTACACTAAAGAATAACGATTTTCAACAATGCTAACTTTAGAGAAGCTAAAATTGCATCCCAATGGCTAGAAATTTCCAAAGTTTAAAAAATAAATTAAAAATTAAGTTAAAGATAATTGTGATGTTAAAGATTAGAATAAATCCTAAGCAATTTCGATTAAGAATCATTTTGAAACTGACTTAGAAGATAACGTTTAATTTCTGTTATTTTGAATTTATTTTTGATTCGGCTTTATATTCATAAGTATATATAATAAGGCTTGATGTCCGAGAGTTAAAAATTTTTTTTATTCATTTTAAAATATTTTATATTTAGATGTATCTTATTTTTGTGAGAGATTGAAATAAAGATTTTATTCTCATTTAATTTACTTCAATATCCCCATAAATAGATTTTTTTAAAAATAAAATAAAAAGTGTACCTTATTCGGCTTAAATACCTTACAGCTTCTTAAGATCGCTGATGACGAACGATGCAGTAAAAATTCTAAAATTAGAAATAATGGCTAATATAGCAGAATAAAATGCTAAATACTATTGTAGTTGAGTGAAACTCATATTCCAAAGATTTTTCGAGTCGCTGATTGCAAATCTAAAATCGAAATTTTTTAATTTAACATGTCAGATTTAACGTAGCTGACAAAATGTAAATAAAGAACTGATGAGGAAATGGGAAACAGCTAAGGAGAAATATCTGTGAAAACAACTGATATTTCAAGTCAGCGATCCCAAAAATTCCTAGAATATGAGTTTCATACATTCAAATTTAAGAAAATTTTACGTAATTTACATTTTGATCAGTCATATTAAATCTGCCATTTTGACTATAGATTTACAATCAGCAACCCTAAAGCCTTCAATAAGACGTAAATTAGATGCTAATTATTCCTAGGAAAAAGTCAGACACGAAGGGTTAATTTATATACTGGATTATTCTAATTTCATTTTATCTATCAACTTTTTTTATTTAATTTAAAACTATGAGCATAAAACACCACCTTACGTAATAATTTAGTAGAGACATCGGTTGTAATTTAGTAAAGACATCGGTTGAGGCATTCTAGATTGTATTACGTCGGTATTACACGACTAGTTATCATCGTGCGCAAGTATCTTATTTCGTTCTCTCTACTTCATTGCGGACTCGGAAGTTCGGTCAAGGATTACTGTAATTAGTGCCGGCCATTATCAATCGCAATTCGATCTACTGTTTTACCGCGTTTAACGTTGTAATGCGAAAAGTTTCTCGGCGGCTTCAAAGAGAATGTTGTGCAAGTGCGCCTTTGAGCGTTATAGGTGCCGGCACGATAGCGCCTGGTTTTACGTTTACGTAAGTGCTGTACACGACGACGCGCTGCTGGCGGGAATATGCATGCGTTGGCAGAACGTGTACACAGAGAAGGCTTAAAAGGAGCGGTCCTGCGAAACTACTAATATTAAGTTACTAATGATGTCGCGCATGGGCGTTAGCTACGAGCGGCTCGACTTTCTTTAATATGCAAGTCGCGCGATGTTTACACGCCACGCAATGAAATACATAGGTAAGTTGAGCAAGTTGAGTTGCAAGGCTGTGCGATACACGAATTAACTAAAGCATTCAGCAGTCCTCTTCCCCCCTCTCCGTATGTCGTGTGTAAAAGAACGCTTTATCATGGATAACGTTGAAACAGATTCTCATTATCTCGCAATAAGCCTTTTCTAATTGAGGCATGACAGCAGAAAGGCTTTCCATGCGAACCTAGCGATATATACATATATAACAGGTGTAATGTGAACCAAAATTAATATTTCAAATTAGAGTAGAGATATGTTTTTATACGTCGTGTGAAAAATTGAAAAAAATATGGACCTATATCGGAAAAACATAAAAATCCGTGCAAAACATGCATATACAATGACCGTATATGTATGACGTGCATCCAAAGTATTAGGATCAACCTGTGATTTAAATTTCCATTTACTACCACATTTACATACATCATGCTCGGTTTTTTTTTTTTGCGAAATGATACGATTCTAGAGCGTTACAGAGCGGTTTTATTCCGCGGAATTTTCCCCGGGACAGACTGCGCGAATATACGTTTCTCTGCCTCCGAATTCACCGTCGTGAGTAGCATACACGTTTCGCAAATTTGAACTGACACGTGCAATGCGCTACATGTCCGTACACACATACGTGCCTCGTACCTGAGCCGCAAGACGCGCCCGCCGTCTGTCTATGCATTTTCGCGAAAACGCTAACTACCCTGCATAAATTCTTTGACGTAAATTACACGTTATTTACTTAATATCATCAAATTATTTACATCGATTATTTGTATGTAATATTACACCGAATGCACATAAATGAAGAAAGTTTCACAACAACTTTCGTAAAACCGTGTCTTTCATGTTCTCAAAAATTTGAGAGATTTCTCGCAATTTCCTTAATTTTTTTCCGATGGCCCCTCCCGTGGCCGAATTTAATTTTCCCGTCATGATAAGTTCGAGAATAGTAAATCCTTACGAATGCAATAATTCATCAACCTTTTGTGAGTGTAATAAGATATTTCTCGATTGAGTGATCCGCGCAACGATAGAACGGGATCCGAATAAAAGCTCGCGAGACGCGGAGTTAAGTTTCACGTATGGATTTCTATTCAAGACGAAAATGCGGTTTGCAACCAGAATAATGCGAGCGATTCTAAAATCTACTGGTGCGATCCGAGAGGCGACCGGAGAGCACAAAAGAAAGTTGGAAGGAAATGCGGGAGGAAACAGGTGAACGGCCGGCGATCGTGCTTTATCGCGCGTTGCGAGACTGTTCTATCCCGCTCCCGATAACGATAAAATGCCTGTTCCGGAATATTCAGTCAGTCCGATGATCCATCATTCGGCGCGTTCGAGCGCGCGCACGCGCGCGCGCACATCGCAACATGCAATCCCCACGTGCAATGGTGTGCACGCGGCCGAATGCGGCGAGGGAAGCTGAATCGAGTGGAAGCCCGAGGAGGGCCTCTCCAGCCTGTGCCGACGCGTCAGTTGGTTTTGCTGATGTTGCTTGGCCATCGTTCCCGCGCCACCACCGCGCCACACACCGTGCTAAACCGTCGTCGGCCGTCGGCCGTCGGCCGTCGGTCTGATACGGGGCCACGTCTCGGCCCGAATAGAACGCATAGAAGCGCGCTCGGGTTACGTATAGCCGGCCCGGACCGGCTCGTTTATCANGTTTATCACCACCTTCCGTGATGAAGCTGTTGGGTTAGCCGGGGCCCCTCTGCATAAGCAAACCGACCGCCTTATCTCGAATCGTATAATGTCTTGTTAGGCTTCACCCCCGCGCGACCACGATATTTCGGGCAAAAATCGCTCTTTGAACGAAGGGAAAATAGATTGCGGCTGGCAAGCGCCGCGTTACTTCTAAACGACAGAAGTTTAAGCCAAGATCTTAATTGAGATTTTGCTCAAGCTAAACGCAAGTTCCTAGATAAGAAATTATCTAAAAAAAAAAGAAGAAGAAAAGAAGAATGGGAGTCTTTTAGAATTGAAATTTTCGTTCCAAATGCTAATTAAAGATTCTCTGATTCATCTCTTCCATTTTTTACATACTCTTTAAATTTGAATCAGTGAAATCTTACTGATTTATATACAGTGCTATACCTATAACTGTGATCAATCAGTGATTATTCACTGTCTTTCAGTGATTCCGCTTAAGAGCGGGGTATTTTCACTAATTGGAATCAGTGTAGTATCACTGAAAGACAATGCATACATCACTGAATGATATAGTTATAAGTATACTACTGAAAACAGGCTGTTCACTGTCTTTCAGTGAATAATACACTGATTCCGATTTAGAGAGTAGGGATGTCTATACATATATGAGATGTGCGAACTATTCAAATACAAATCATATATCTATTTTGACAATCTTATAAAATCGTATATTTAAAATAATTTTATATCGTATAATCAATATTATTTTTTTTTTACAATAAAAAATCTTTTGTTATTTCCTTTATATTATTATTGAGCTTAATAATAATTATGTTATAATTAAAAGTTACGGCCCGATGATTCGATTCGCTTTAATTTAATCCGATTTGATTTGAGTAAAATTTTGTCTAGCCAATTTAATTTAATTCGAATTCAAACAAAGAAATGAAATTCGATTCGATTCGGCGTCATAAAACTCTATTCGCACATCTCTACTATATATGATCTTTTATTAAGTATTATTCAATATTTAAGTATTTCATTAATAATTATTTTTTCCATTATCTGTGTTCAACGGTAAAATCTATATTTCAGAAAAAAGTGTGCCATATCTGAAATCAATGCATGTTACCTGGAATCTTTTTAGAAGTACAACTCGCAAAAATTGAAATCGCATAAAAGACTCATATGTATCGCGTGTATTGTAAATTCCTCTATTTCTTAACCAGCTTACGTGCCATCAATGCCATCGATCAATAACGTATGCAAAATTCAGTCGATAGTCAGAGAAATGACACGTGAAATTGGCCATATTTCAATACTTTCACGCAATATGAATTGCGAAGTATGCAGCCCGAATAGGTGCAACATTAAAATTGTTATTCTTCAAGTATTGATGTGTTATCGCAGCTCTGGCAAATTCCAATATTCAGTGAGGTACAAAAAGACGAAAATAACAAAAAAAGAGGGAGGAAAAATGCAACTGTGGACACAATTTTTAGTAACATTTTTGGAGTCGACAATATTATCGATTTTTTTTAGTTTTTTTCCCCTGTCGCATACTACCATACGATATACTACCATTGCTAAAATATTATATCCCGCGGCTCTCATATCCGTAACTGCGTTTTGTTGAATCGGATAATTTAACGTAAAATCAGACGTGCCGCACATTGCTATTTATAAGCCGAGATCGCTATCAAACTTTTTATCTGTTGCGTTTTTATCGTAGCTCCCCGTGACTGTCTACGGTCACGCTTACTTTGATGGTTACACAAAAGGCGAGCTTGACATGCTGTTGCAAAACTGTTCGTCGAAACTTACAATAATTATTTCCAAATCAAGGTAGCGACCAGAGGCAAACGGGAGCGCGCGAGCAAGTAATTCCAGAGAAAGTTCGTGGAAATAGTGGTTGCGCCGAGCATGCAACTAGAGACTTTCCAAAAAAAAAGAAAAGAAAAATTAGGGTGGAAAGCTTCGCAAGAGTACACTTCATACAGCCGCGATATTGCGCCCTTCGTTTTCACAGGCCTCGCATTCGCGCGTGGCGGTTGGTGCCTACGGAACTCTGACAACCACACGCACCAACGACCACTAAGGCTATCACGAGATAAATTAAAGCTTGCGGAAAGAATTGTGGCTGCTTCCACTATTCTGCAAAAAAAAATATATAAAAATACTGTGACTGGGCGCGCACCATGCGCTTTTTTCCGTTGTTGTTTTAAGCAATGCTGCACATTGCGACTTGTCGTAACCACGAAAAACAACGCAGCGTATACTCATGGCAAACATTAATCATGACCTGCCTTTATGAAGATTTATTAGCCGTGTCAATTTTCATTTGCAAGCATTATCGAGAGCGTAATTAATATTGGCTCAATTTTCGCGATTACGAGAGTCAGCGCAGTGACGGCAAATTACATTACTTTTGTTCCATGCAAACTTTAGGATACCGGTAACAACTGCCTTTTAAATTCAATAAACTCTCTCGTTAAATCCACGTGAAGCTCTAATTTAATACCGCTGATACCACTTTGCATAAAAAAAAAATCACTCTACTGGTAAAAATAGCGATTATTCAATTTATTTTTCTTTTATTAAGTAACATTATATTTAACAAAGAATATTTCTCGATAATAGTCTTAAATTGCTCATGAATTTTAGAAGAACTCGTTGTCATGTGTATCTAAAGAAAAAATTTATATTCTTTCCAAGAATATTATGAAGTTTTATCAAACAAAAATCAGAATCAATGATAATTCAAACTAGATCGTTTAAGTGTAATCATACAAATAAGTAAAGAAGCGTCAACTACGATCGAGATTGATTTTGGTACTTAATAATTTATATGTCCATCTTAAATACATTTTCAGTTTTCATAAATTGCGCGTCGAACACCGTCGGTCTTGAAACACAGTCACAAACTGAAGCTAGAAATAATCACAAATTAAATTGATCAATTTAATAATGACGCTACTAGCACCATTATTAAATTAAAACGAGTTCTTCTAAAATTCATGATGAATAATTTAAGACTATTATCGAGAAAAATCCTTTGTTAAAGATAATGTTACTTAATAAAAGAAACATAAGGGCTGCGCACAATGGGACAAATATTAAATATTAAATATTAAATATTAAATTTTACACAGGAG